>CAAKHD010010851.1:0-15614 GCA_901007705.1 Fistularia tabacaria | reverse complement strand
CTTACTGTCCAACCGAGCATACAAGTCATCGTATTCCCTTTGTTTTGCTTTTGCTACCTCTATCTTTACCTCACGCTGCATCTTCCTGTACTCCTGTCTGTTTTCTTCAGTCCCCTCAGTGACCCACTTCTTCTTTGCTAACCGCTTGCTCTGGATACACTCCTGCACTTCCTCATTCCACCATCAGGTCTCCTTATCTGCTTTCCTTCCAGGCGACACACCAAGTACTCTCCTACCTGTCTCCCTGATCACATTAGCTATAGTTGTCCAGTCATCTGGAAGCTCTCCCTGACCACCAAGAGCCTTTCTCATCTCCTCCCTGAAAACCATACAACACTCCTCCCCTTTTAGCTTCCACCACTTTTTCCTCTGCTCTTCTTTTGTCCTCTTGATCTTCTTTGTCATCAGACATCCTACAAACCACCATCCCATGCTGTCTGGCTACACTCTCACCTACCACTACTTTGCAGTCACTGATCTCTTTCATACTACCTCATCTACACAAGATGCAGTCTACCTGCGTGCTCCTACCTCCACTCTTATAAATTACCCTATGTTCCTGTCTTTTCTGGAAAAAAGTATTTACCACAGCCATTTCCATTCTTTTTGCCAAGTCTACCACCATCTGTCCCTCTACGTTCCTATGCTGGTTATCCAAACCTGCCCATTACTTGGGCAGGCCATTACTTCTTCGTCACCTTTAGTGCCTGCACCAACATGCCCATTGAAGTCTGCCCCAATTACAACTCTCTCATTTCTGGGGATATTCTGCATCAGTTCATCTACCTCATTCCAGAACTCCTCCTTCACATCTAACTCACATTCTACCTGTGGGGCATAGCCACTGACAACATTGACTATTACACCTTCAATTTCTAATTTCAGGCTCATAAGTCTATCTGACATTCTTTTCACCTCCAGAACATTCCTAACAAACTCCTCCTTCAAGATAACTCCTACTCCATTTCTCTTCCTTTCAGTACCATGATAGAACAACTTAAAACCTGCTCCCAGGCTCCTAGCCTTACTACCTTTCCACCTGGTTTCCTGGACACACAGTATTTCCACCTTCCTTCTCTGCATCATGTCAACCAACTCTCTACCTTTTCCTGTCATCGTCCCAATATTCAAAGTCCCTACTCTCACTTTAAGACCTCTTGCCTTTCCTCTTCTCTCTCTGTTTTTGAACATGCCTTCCTCCTCTCCTTCTTCGACCCACAGTAGCCCAATTTCCACTGGTACCCTGTAGGTTATCGGCACCAATGGCGGTCGTTGTAAACCTGGGCTTCAACCGATCTGGTATGAAATTTTTAGGTTTGATTCTCATATTTGGTTTTGGCAAAGGTTTACCACCAAATGGCCTTCCTGACGCAACCCTCTGAATTTATCTGGTCTTGGGACCGGCTCAGGGAGACACTGGCCTGTGCCCCCCCGAGTCTGGCTCCAGGAGACACTGGCATGTGCCGCCCTGAGGCTGCATTGAGTAAACCGCATTTTCATTTTATTCTTCCAGACTGCTCATTCTGCGAATTAATCCAAATTTTAAAAAAGCAAAATCCATTTAATATTTAATTTTTAAAGCATACCCGAGAAAATTGTTATGAAATTCCATTTTGAAATATCATATTTGAAAATTAAAATGCTTTTGCAGAAATGCTCTTTCATTTTCAGAATGTGGCTGCATATTGTAGTGAGTAGTTTGAAGACTGGCTGGCTGAACCCCAGAATCCTTTGGCGGCTACAAGGCCCTTTGGAAGCCTCTCATGGTTCTGGGTTAGAGACCTTGGTCATATAAATGGTGGTACATGATGTTGTTGCTGTTGTTACACTAACCACAGTCGTCATAAGGGAGGTGCATCCTTAGCGTAACTGTTGGCATCCCCCTTGGGTTTTCCCTATCTGTTGGTTGTTGAAATAAACCCTCATTCTAAAGAAATCTCCTATGAGCTAATAATCCTTGTATCTGTTTGTCATTTGTGTAATCTCAGCTTGCCACAATATTTTGACTCATTAATTAAATGAGTAATAAGTATTCCAAACTGCATTTTAATCTTCTTTTTTAGGTCTTTGGAAGCATATCATGATCATAACATAGAAGCTTCCGTAGATTTGAGGAGGGCGGGATACATTTTCATTTCAGAAGTACTATTTTTTCCAAGTATCCGATTCTTTCAAATTGGCTTTTTATTTTTTTCATTTTCACATGATACATCCAATTTGCTCCTGTTTGCATACCCATGTTCTCTGAAGAATATGTGTGTGTGTGTGTGCCCTCGCCAGGCTTTGTGCTCTCAACGTGCTTTGTGCTTTCTCGCCGGGCTTCAGGAGGCCCGTGTGCCCTTGTCGGGCTCATACCATCTAGCTAGACTTCACTAGACAACCCTGCGTTCGCCTGCCAGTCTTCCCCGTTCCGACCTTGCCTGTCTGTGGTTTCCCTGCTTTATCTGCATTCTGCTATTGGAGACTGCCAGACTCTCAGTAAAGTCTTTGAACTCTCTCTGTTGGTGTGGAGTCATGGTGTTGCAATCGGTCTGTACCCCAACCATTACATTGGTACTTGACTCTTGAATCGTGGTTTGTCTGTGAAAAAAAATTGCTGAGTTCGTAAATGAACCGTCAACCTCTGTGCCGCAGCCACCCGTTCTTTTGTTGACTGATCACAAGCATAGTTAAAAATGATATTGTATTCTTTGATAGCCACAAATATTTCAAGGAAAAGGTCAAATAAGTGAGGTTTAATTATTCTACATTTTCAGGCTCAGCGGGCTGCATTTAAACACCTGGCAGGCCTTAGTTTGCCCATGCCTGCCGTAGCCCATGCCAATCAGCTGGAGCGACTATTGAATGCGCAGGTGAGGAAGTGGCTTGGACTACCCAGATGCCCCAACCAGCTTAGGACTGCACAGCAATGGAGCCCTCTCCCTGCTCTTATTCAGCCTGGTGGAAGAATACAAGTGTTCTAAACAAGACTCGAGATGACCCTCACAGAGTCCCATGATCCCTGCGTCAGAGGTGCGGCTCTTACCTTACCCTGGAGACCAGGTGGTGCTGGCAAAGTCTGTCTTGAGACACTGGAACATATTTGGCCAAGGCCAACATGGCAGAGGGGGCATAGGTGCAGGAACAACAACACCCACATGACAGAAGGATACCCTTGCTGGGTGCGGACGGCTGGTAGATTGGGGGGTGCATCACCAGGATAAAGCGGACAGGTGTGCCAGAGCTGTGCTCCCAGGCCAAGCAAGGCCACTTTGTACAGTCGGATGGTGCAGGGAGAAGGACGATCACTTGGAGCGAGCTGTGGAGTGTGGAGGCCAATAAGCTGCACTTTACCATCAGAACCACACATGATGTCCTCCCCTCTCCCACCAACCTACTTCTCTGGTTTGGAGAGGATCCAGCCTGTCTCCAGTGTCTTGCCCATCCAAGCATGAAACACATCCTGGGGGGTTGCTGCAAGAACAGCCTTACTGAAGGCAGATACACCTGGTGCCACAATCAAGTGCTGAAGTGCCTGGCTGCTGCATTGGAGAGTGGAGGGTAACCAGCAACGCTATGCTCCCAGAAGCCAAAATTACCTCCTGGCAACCAATATCCTTCATCCAGGAAGGGGAGAAAAAGCTAACGGACCAACGGCCTCAAGACTCATCACCACTGAATGCAGCCCGGAACAGAGAAATGCGAGTAGACTGGAGTCAGAAGCTCACCTTTCCACCCAAAACTGTAGTGGCAAACCCGCGCCCAGACCTGGTCCCCTGGCCAATGTGTCTTCATTGTGGAGCTGACAGTCCCTTGGTAGGAGGCTATCAAAGAGGCATTTGGAAGGAAAATGCTGCGATATATGAATGTGGCTGCAAAAACAGGATCGGGGATTGAAGGAATATTTGTGTCCAGTGAAAGTGGGCTGCAGGCACTTTATAGCTAATTCCACTACATGTTTATGAAAGGATATTGGAATTGTAAATGGTATCTGGGGACAGGCTCAATGTAAGACAATTGAAGAGCTTGAGACTACAGTTGAAAGAAGTAGTCACAAGCTGTGGCTGAAGTGCAGGGCGAGACAGTATGCCAAATGACCTAATGACCTGAGCAACATACACCCAGGTCCGATCAACCTGAGGAGGACCAACCTTGGCTGAGGGTGTATTGTGATAACAGGCTAAAATACCCAATGAAGCAGGCATGCATAACTGAAGATGTGATGCATTGACAATTAACCAAGATGACGGGTGCAGCGGCTTTGTGCTCTCCACTTTGGTGTTTTTCCTAATTGTACTTCTCCTTAAATCTTTATCTTTGGAAGTATGTCAGGCTAACTTTAGCTACAGCTACAAGACCTTAAACATTGGCCTAGGGTCCAAAATCACCATATCCAGTGACTGCCACAAGGCCCACAACATTCCGAAGGACATAGCAAGACCTCCAGGATCACCCTGGATCATTGGCCCACTGACCAAATGACAAAAGCAGCGAAGGGACAGGAAGCAGAAGCAAGGATGCCGCTCGGCCCTACAAGCTACGCAAAGGAAACGTCCTCGCAGACTACCGCTACCGAGCATCCACGGCAGATTGATCACCCACAAAAAGGACTAAATGGAATTATGAATTGCCTCAAACAGTTTTGTGAGAAACTGCAACGCTTTTGACATTATAGACATGGTTGCACCTGCGAATCCCAGACGCTGGAGTTCAGCTAGTAAACCGCACACTTCACCAGCAAGACAGAAACAAAGACTCTGGTAAGGGCATGGGGGGCTCTGTGTTAATATGCATAACGAGTGGTGTAGCAGCAGCAGGATCATTGACATATACTTTAGCCTTGATTTGGAAGTTCTGGCAGTCTCATGCAGACCATTTTATCTTCCAAGGGAACTAACAGTAGTCATTGTGACAGTTGTTTACGTACCACCGGATGCTAACGTGAGCACTGCGCCTAGCATCCTGCTTGCGACTGTCAATAAACAACAGCTCGCCTATCTGGATGGCGTCTTTTTATTGCTCGTGACCAAGTATGTTTAAGGACTGTAAACCCAAAAATTCATCCAGCATGTGGAATGTGCAACTAGAGGGGACAAAATTCTGGACCATGTTTACTTTAACATTAAACCTGTCCACAGAGACATTGCTCTCCCCCACCTCGCCGGATCTGGTGACACCGTTACTTTAAACAAACAGATCAGGGTCTTCCCAAATCAAAAACCTTGGATGACCAGCCAGGTCTGGATCCTCCTCAAAGATGTGACTCTGCCTTCAAATCAGGAGACAAGACTGTACAGCTCGGCAAGGTCCCAGCTAAGAAGAGGAAGTACAGATGCCAAACTGGCATCCATCCATCCATCTTCCTCCGCTTATCCGTGGTCGGGTCGTGTGGGCAGCAGCTGGAGCAGGGAGGCCCAGACTTCCCTCTCCCCAGCCACATGGTCCAGCTCTTCTTGGGGGACCCCAAAGTGATGCCTGCTTCGAGGCTCCCAGGCCTTTGACAGAACCATCACCAAGCACACCATCCCTCAAAAATAACACATTGCTACTTCAGGAACATGCAGTGAGACAGGTGCTGAAGACAGTGAGCCCCTGGAAAGCCACTGAGCCACGTCGAGTACCAGTAACAGTACTCCGAGCATGTGCCAACGAGCTCACTGGTGTCTTAACCACAATCTTCAACTGGTCCCTGTCACAAGCCATTGTCCCTCCATCTTTGAAGTTGTCTACAATAATGCCCGTCCTCAAAAAGCCAGCTGCAGCCAACCCCAATGACTACAGCTCCATCACACTCTCGTGGTCATGAAGTGCCTTGGGAGACTAGTCTCACAGCACATCAGGTCCACCATGCCCCCATCTCTCGACCCCCACCAGTTTGCGTACAGAGCAAACTGCTCCACTGAGGATGCTCTCAGCTTCGCGCTCCGCACTGCACTCACCCACCTTGAGCAACTGGGGAACTATGCTAGAATGCTCTTCATCAACTTCAGCGCAACCTTTAACACAATCATTCCAGAGATCCTGGTGGAGAAACTGTCATCTGTATCCAAACTACATCAAAGACTTTCTTACAACACTGTTGGTGAGACTCTACCGAGCAGCCACCGAGAACATCCTGACATCCTGCGTGACAATGTGGTATGCTGGATGCACAGCAGCTGAAAGGAGAGCACTGCAGAGAGTTTCTTACACGGTCCAAAAGATCTTGGGCTACTCTCTACCCAGTCTAGAGGACATTGCCAGCTCTCACTACCTCAGCAGAGCGACAAACATCATCAAGGACAATTCCCACCCCAGACACCATCTGTTCAAACTACTGCCCTTTGGCCGGTGCTACAGATCACACAAAAGCTGCATGAACAGACTCATGTCATCTCTCATCTCCAATGGAGATGAGTCCGATAACAGAGATGAGGTGTGAAACTGACAAAGTGGTACACAGCAGGCCACCTCACGCTGAACACCACAAAAAAAAAGAAATAATCTTGGACTTCACGAGAGAGGGCACGGAGCCAGCCCCACTCAACATTAACCGGGTAACGTTTAGAAGGCATTTGCTTTTTCTGATACCTGATGGTGCACATCTCTGACAACCTCTCCTGTTCTGTCAACACAACAACAGTGGTGAAGAAGGCCCTGCAGTGGCTCCACTTTCTGAGTGTTCTCAGGAAAACCAACCTGGATGAGAAGCTGCTTGTGACTTTCTACCGAGCAGCCATCGACAGCATCCTGACATACTGTGTACTTAACCACCACAAACAAACCCCCACATAACCCACCACGCCACACACCTCCAGACTTTTTTCCCAACATCACTCAAGTACAATAACTTCCGGTGTTTTGTTTATTCTTTTTATTTATATTCCCATGCTTAGTCCAACATGTAGTTAACAAGTGCAATATACATTATCTCCACATGTTTACAAGAGTCTCTGAGTCTCTGTTTACAAGAGTATTACTGAATGCTTTCACTGAATTCTATTAGTTATTTATTATTAGATTGTGTAGCATATTGTTCCATTTTACCTCCTTCTTTTGTTTTTTTTCCCACCCCATGGAATAGTATTACAATTTTGTTGTGTTTTTGAAATGCAATGACAATAAAAGGCTATTCTATTCTATTCTATTGAAGGTGTTGGGTGGCCATCCCCCAATTAAACCCCACCCCACCTAAGAAAACGTTTCAATCCCCATCCAAGAGGACATCACCAGCAATAATGAGTTGTGCAAACTACACCAGCATCTGTCCCTCTGGTTCCTATCCTGGATGCTAAACCTGCCCATCGTCTTCATTACCTCTATTGCCTGCACTAACATGTCCAGTGAAGCCTGCATTGTTCACCACTCTCTCATTCCTGGAGATATTCTGCATCAATTCATCCAACTCACTCCAGAATTTTCCTTCTCCTGTAACTCACATCCCAGCTAATAGTCATAAGAAACAGATCGTTCAAGATCACGTGTACTCCATTTGTCTTCCTTTCAATACCATGACAACTTAAAACCTGCTCCTAAGTTTTTGCCAAGCCACTTCTCCATCTGGTTTTCCTAGACACACTGTATATCCTCCTTTTATCTCAGCATGTCAACAAAGTCTTGCTTTTCCTTTTCCTTCTCTGTTTCTGAACACGCCCTCCTCTCTCCCTCTTGGACCCACAGTTTCCCAATTTCCACTGGTACCCTGAAGGTAGGTAATCTGAACCAGTGGCAATTGTTAGCGATCTTGACCACCTTGACCAATCCGCTATGAAAGTCATAGCAGTTCGCATATTTAATCTTTGCACAATTTTAACACCTGTATTCTGAAAAAAACCAAACCTGATTTATCAAGGGATTCTATCATCTAGTCTGAGCAAACATTTGGATTAATTAGCAGAAACATAAAATGTCAAACGTCTTGTTTGGGATAAAAACAGGCAATTCATGATCAGCTGGAATTAATGAACAACAGCAGCGACTAATCATGTATTTGCAAAGATACTCTTCTTTATCTGCATATGACTGAGAAAAATGTCCAGCCATGCCCCCCCCAAATAGATACAGTCAATATTTATAAAAAAAAAAAATTCTCCCTTTTCCTCCACATTTATTTTCCAGAGGAGGTGTCAGAGAAGTACATCCACCCCTAGGTTACACACACACACACACACACACACACACACACACACAAACAAAAAGACTTAGCAGAGGGAACACTTGCACACCCGAGCACTGCAAAGCTGATAAGACTAAAATCCATTAGTATTTGGCGCCAGTTTATTTTTTCTTTTCTTTTGACTAAGAGACAAAACTCAAATAATGGAAAATGGAGCCTGTGACTTAAGCCCCACCCTGTGTTTAGTTGTATTAAGTTATGTATATATAAGTAAATAAATATCTATATTCACCTTCCAGTGTACCATTGAGAGTGCCCTGAACTATCGATGCAGTGTGGTTATCCAGCTGCACCTCAGAGGAGAAGAAAGACCTGCAGCAAATCACAAAGACTGCACAAAATATCATTGGCTCCCCTCTCACCCTTCTCACCCCTGAATAGATTCAGTCTGACAGGCTTAGGAACAGAACTGGAAAGATCAGCTCTGACTGCACACACCCTGGTCATTCTGTCATTGACACCCCCCCAACAGGCCTAGGGTGATGGAGGCATGGAGAGAAAGACTGAGATACAGCTTCTTCCCCAGAAATGTGAAAGCTCTCCTGGAACCTTGTAATCTGTGACTATGTAGGGCAATATTTACGTTTTTATTGATTACTACTTATACTTTGTTCTTTACAAACATTTATGAGATGCTCTAAAAAGGACTATATATGAAGCCGGGGAAAAGCACACACCAAAACTTCCAAATACATTTTTGGGGGGGTACTTTATTTCCCGAAATATAAAAAATTATACTCTAACAATAACTTTGAAGATATGTACAAACTACAATGTGGAGTAACAAGGAAACAAGGAAACGAGGAAACAAGGAACGTACGGGGGGGGGCACTTAGCACAAGGACACTTAGTTTTGGCGGCATCAGCATTCCTATCCAAATAAAACAATCAGAAAATGGCTTTTTACGCTGAACTACATCACATTTTTACCACAAAGTGTTCATATTTTATCAATAAGTCCCCAGTCCACAGGATTATTAAACTGTCTCTCCATCTCCGTCCATGTCTATCACCTAAGCAAGGCTTGTCTGAACTTCCTGACTTTTATTTCTGCTGCCGAAATACTGTAACAGCACGATCACGCCATCGCTAGTACGCCCCCTGCTGTCCAACATAAGAAATGTAGCAGGCGCAACAAACAGGGATTCTAAGATAGTTCACTAGTTGTTTGTTAACCATTTACCACCTGGTGACATATATATTAATTGTTAGACAATTTTCTGTTACCATTCTATTTTCTGAGATTCCCTGTACTTTTCCACTTCTCTTTGATACATACCCCTCTTTTTGTACTTTTCCTCTTCTCTCTGACACACACTCCCATTGCTGCTCTCACTCCCATTAAATCATCCCATGACCCTGCAATGGACCTGGAGATAGGTACCTCCTGATACCAGTCTTGACAATAGGTGCTGTTCCACATTACTTTCCTGATATGTATAACACCTCTTATGGAAGGGCGGCACTGTACTTCTCAATGCATGTATTGTTCACTTTTTGTATAAAGGGGATTCACTATAACCAATAAAACGGAGTCCTTCTGGAGCAAAAGCAGACACAGTCTCTGTCTCTCTCCGCTCCCCAGATCCGAACTAACCTCTGATACAATAGGGCTCATCCACCATTTGCTAGGACAGGGGTCGGCAACCCGCGGCTCTTGAGCCACATGTGGCTCTTAGGGCCCCCCCAAATGGCTCCCTGGTGCCTCTTCAAAAATGTATGAAAATGGATGGGGGGATATTTTTTTTGTTTTAATATAGTTTCTGTAGGAGATACTTCCAAACATTCTTATCATTTTCCAATGCTGTAAAAATGTGCATAATGAATATTAAATTTCAACATTTCTGTCAATGAAGATTTGCGTCATAGCCTGCGACAAATGTTTCCACATGGCACCGTGCCAGGCAGGTGGCTGTTGTAAACAAACTGGCGGATATATCAAGGGCCATGGATCCCAAAAGGAAAAGGAGGAAGATAGCTGATGAGAACAGAGGATTCAAGGAAGAATGGAGCGAATCATTTGCTTTAATTGCCAATGCGGAAGGATTGCCTGCATGTTTGCTTTGCAATGAGAACTTGTCGAACAAAAAAAAAGGGTAATTTGGAAAGAAATTTCCAGGGAAGGCATGCTAAATTTGCAGCCGACTACACAGCTGGGAGTGAGAGAAAAAGTGCGATTGCACTACTTCTGGAGAAATTAGAGGAGTGCAAAGGTAGATTTAAGAAGTGGATTGCATCTCCAAACTCCTCGACTGCTGCAAGTTTTGTTGCAACCCGAGAGATAATAAAGCGTGGAAAACCGTTCGCGGATGGTGATTGCATGAAGGATTCATTCATCAAAATATTAGAGCACCTATTTTCAGAATGGCTAATATAGCTAAAATACACTTACAGCCTGTGTTGCCTTCATATTAGGCTTCAATAAAGCTTTTAATTTTGTGCGGCTCCAGACAAATTTGTTTTTTGTTTTTTTAAGTCCAATATGGCTCTTTGAACATCTTGGGTTGCCGACCCCTGGGGTTGGAGATCCGGACCCTGGCCTTGGAATGAGAGGACGAGGAGGAACAACCACGGATCCCGGGGGTCACCACAACTACCTCACCTCAAGACTGTCCTTAACATTAATATATATTCAAATTCCATTTCACAAAAAGGTAATATGTGTCCTTGTACAATGAAATTCTTTTTTTGCTGTTTACAGCGAATGCTGCGAATAGCATAAGCATAATGCATAAGTATTGTAGTGTGCGGTGGGAAGACTGGCTGGCGGAGACCCATAATCCCTTGCGGCTATAAGGACCTTTGGGAGTCTCTCTTGGTTCCGGATTTGAGAACTCCATCATGTGAATAGTTTCTGTTGTTGTTGCTGCTGTGTTACACTAACCTGCACTGTTGGTTGTCATAATGAGGAGGTGCACCCTTAGTGTAACTGTTGGGCTTTGGAGATAGAAGCCTTGGTTTGTGTCTATCGATGCCACTGTAAAATTCACGTCTGCTGTTGCACATCGTACAATGGAAGAAGACATTAAGATCATTCAAGCTGTTAAGTGCATAATACCACAGCCCTTAACTGATATTAATATACGCAGTACACACTTGCTTAAGTGCTGATAATGTTAATGGATTGGGGTATCTTGAAGTGCCAGGGAAGATACTCCACCCGTATGTCATTGACAGTAGTGGCAGACATGGTCATAATTAGGAACAGCTCATCAGCTCCACAAGCCCAGTTTGCTTCTAAGGGGGGCATCAGGCAAGGCCGCACAAACCAGACAGTAGCCGCTGATAGCCAGCCTAAAACAGACTTCCATATGGTCATCACCATTGTTTACATCCCACCAGCCACTAATGCTAAGGAAGCATTGAAGGAGCTACATGACACCATTAGCTCGCTGCAGTCTGGGCACCCGGAGGCTTTCTGCATGGTTGCAGGGGACTTTAATCACGTGTAACTAATGGACACTCTACCCAATTTTTTTCAGCATATCAACTTTCCTGCACGAGGAGGCAACACTTTGGACTGTGTGTAGAGCATCATTCCAAGCGCATACAGAGCTCTTCCTCGCCCTCATCTTGGCCTCTCTGACCACATCTCCATCCTGCTTGCACCAACATACCAGCCCCTTCTGAGGAGGATCAGGCCAACAAGGAAGACGGTCACTATGTGGCCCAGAGATGCAGTTTTCTGTGTACATACTGGCAGGTCTTCAGTGAAGTAGCCACGCCTGAGGGGGAGTTGACCTGGAGGATTACACCTCCTCCGTCTTCGGCTTCATCTACAGATGAACTGATGATGTCACCACCACCAGAACACTAACCTGCTATCCGAACCAGAAACCCTGGCTGAATGCTGAGATGAGAGCTCTACAGGGATGCTGCGTTCAGGGCAGGCCCCAGAGGTTGTATCAGAGGTTAGTTTGTAGCTACGGGGAGCAGAGAGAGACAAAGACAGAGACTGTGTCTGCTTTTCATCCAGAAGGACTCTGCTTTATTGGTTATAGTGAGTCTCTCTTAAAAAAAGTTTAAACAATGCAGGCATTGAGAAGTATAATGCTGCCCACAAAACCGGTGTGGACACGGATAAAAAATAGGATGTGAGGCCATAGCTATCTTCAAGGCCGTTGCATGACAGTGAGAGCATCAATGGGCTTGTGTCTCACGGGAAAGAAATGGAAAAGTACAGAAATGGGGGTATGTATCAGAGAGAAGTGGACATGTAGAGGAAATCTCAAAAAATAGAATGGTAACAGAAAATTGTCTTAAACCTGCCCCCTTTTGTCATAAAATGCCAACAAATCATAATTTTCTGTTATATGATGGTTCTTGTATAGACAGGTCTGTTTGGTGTGTCACCTTGCATATAAAGCATGGCTAACCCCCCATATTTGTTTTCCGTTGTTGTTATTAATTTTCTTCCTATGGGCATTACACAAAACGTGTAATGAACGTGAATATAATAACACCAATGGCCAAGGCCCATCGTCTGATTGTCGGGCCCCGATGGCCGAAAAAGTAATTCCCTGTCCTGCATTTCTAGTTAGTTCATTTGACAAACTATGCAGTTTATTCATGGCCTGTGTAAAGCTTGCGTTTTTTCTGCTGTGTTATTCGGAATGAATGTACAGCATTTGTTGCCAAACATAGCACAAACACCATTTCCGCCAATATTATGTTCAGTGCTATTCTGTTATTGTGATGACATCGCAGCGGTAGCTTCCACTTGGCTTCCCAGGGCCTGTAGGGTGTCTCTGGTATAATTGACAAATCTATGTCGGTTATAATAGACAAAATTTAGCCCGTGATAATTATGTCCGATTTGGGCCTTCGGCAATATGGCTCGTAAAAAGTATCCCATCTAAGTTCCTGTACAGAGTTCTGTTTGGACTTCGTTTAGCAAACCATCCCATCCTACCTGTACTTTCAAACCTCCATGCGAGTTTACTGACCATGTTTGTCTCTTCCTTCGGGGCTTGCACTAATATATCAATGGTTTCTGCCATGGTGACTAGGGCACATGTTCCTGTCCAATTATTGAGGAGATTTGGCCAGAGGGTGTTATTTCCACACATCCACCATATGCCACTGATGTCACTCACTTGTTTAGTGATCTATGACATTAGTTCTTGCACATGTCAGACATCTTGATATGTAGATTTGCACGTAGGTTGTTACTCCTCGAATACAAAATAGATTTCTGAATAGGAAGTGTCGAAGACGGTTACTTCTTGGTTCTCGTATAGATCACATGCACTTTTGAGGGAGTATATTTCACATTGCTGAGCTGATGTGAATGTCAATTAATTGCACTATAGCATAGCCACTTAAGTGGTTACTGTCAGAGGGTCTGGAGCATGATCCATCCACAAATATTTCTACCGATTCAGGGATAGGTGTCTGTTTAAGATCTAATCTGCATGAGGATTCATCATATATCGTGATCATACAATCATGTTCATCATCAACAGCCATTGGGTTTGATGATATCATTTGGTGTAGCAAGTGAGCCGGATTGGTGGAGGTTGTGGCATACTTGATTCTCAGATTGTGAGTAGCTTTTAGAATAGCTTCATAGCCACTTTGTCTCTGAGTAGTCATGTGTTGTGTAGTTTATTATTATTATATAGTATTATTCAGTATCGTGATTACCTGGTATGTGTGTTGTATAGGGTCAAATCATGTGATAAGACTATTTTCTGCGCATCTTCTATCATAATTGCTGCTGCAGCTACAGTATGTAAGCAGGCATACCTTGATCCAGTACTGGTAAGGTCTTGGAGTAAAATGCCACAGGGCGGAAATTTCCGCCATGTTCTTGAGTGAGGACTGCTGCTGTTGTGAGCCCATTTTCAGGGACATACAGGTGGAATGGTAGTTCATATTCTGGCAGACCTAGTGTAGGAGCTTTAGTGAGGGCTTGCGTCAGAGCTTGTAAAGCTTTTGCCATGCTATCGGTCCACTTGATTGTGTGGTCTTTGCAGGCAGGTCAGTTCAGTTGAGTTTATTTTTTTCAGACTTTCACAAAGTTCCAGGCACTTCACAACAAGATACAAAGGTACATAAGGTCTGAAAAAGGAAGAGGCAGAAGGTAAAGCTTATAATGCCTACCCTCTATTATACATTAAAATTTAAGTAGCTGGTACACACAGGTTGAAATGAGAAATTTACTCTGATAATTAATTGCTGCTGTCAGCATTCACAATCAACATAGGTTTGAATAATATTCCTCGAGTACAGTTTTAAAGTGTCTTAATGTTCTACAGTCTTTTTAATCTACAGCCAACTCATTCCAGACATTTACTCCAGCCAGAAATACAATGCATTTTTACATTTGTTCTAACAATGGGCTTTTTAACATATCTTGCCCTCTAAACGGATACCCACTTCCCCTCCACTGAAACATGTTCTGAATCTGATTGGGGAATTGATTATTCTTTATTTTACACAAAATGTGCAGTTTGGAAGTATACTAAGTCCTTCAATTTCAAAGCTTTTTCTCAGGTGAAAAGTGTATTTGTATGTTCCCTATATCCAGCTTTATTTATAATTTGCATGCCCTTTTTTGGATTGAACTTATTGGTTTTGTGTTAGTTTGATATGTGTTTCCCCACACCTCGAGACCATAGGTCATGTAGGTGAGCATCAAGGAACAATACAGTACATATAATGTTTGATCATTCAAACATTCTTTAACCCTAGTAATGACTCTTAGTGATTTACATAATTTTGCTTTTAAGCCATTTATGTGATTCTTCCAACTTAGCTTGTTTTGAATTATTATTCGTAAAAAAATATTTCATTTACTCATTCAATCTCTGTATCATTTATGATACAGAGATTGAGAGCAATGGAGAGTGTGGAAAAGAGATAAAGAAACAGGTTCAAGCAGGTTGGAATGGGTGGAAAATAGTTTCAGGGGTTCTATGTCTTCTCTTTCTTCTTCTTTTCCTTTCGGCTTTTCCCTTTCAGGGGTCGCCACAGCGAATCAACCTCCTCCATCTAACTCTATTCTCTGTATCCTCCTCTCTCACACCAACTACCTTCATATCTTCTCTCACAAAGTCCATAAATCTTCACTTTGGTCTTCCTCTAGACCTCCCGCGTGGCATCTCCCTTTCCAGCATCCGTCTACCAATTTAGTCCCTATCCCTCCTCTGTACATGACCGAACCATCTCAGTCTGGCTTCTCTGACCTTCTCTCCAAAACATCTAACATGAGCTGTCCCCCTGATGGACTCATTGCTGATCCTATCCATCCTCGTCACTCCTAAAGAGAACCTCAATATCTTCATATCTGCTACCTCCAGCTCTGCCGCCTGTCTTTTGTTCAGTGCCACTGTCTCCAAACCCTACAGCATCGCTTGTCTCACCACTGTTTTGAAAACCTGGCCTTTCATTCTAGATGATATTCTTCTATCACAAAGAACCCCTGAAAGTTTTTTCCACCCATTCCAACCTGCTTGAACCCGTTTCTTAACCTCTT
>CAAKHD010010848.1:18213-20947 GCA_901007705.1 Fistularia tabacaria | reverse complement strand
GTGCGGGGGGGGAGGGAGAGGGGGGGGGGGGGGGGGGGGCGTTATACCGCCGCCGACCTCCGTCTGTCATTGGAAACAGCACATCTCCATTTTTTGAGGGGGGCGGGGTGACTGATCGGAAGAAGTTTCCCCCGTTTATCAACTCCCGTGGGATCAACCGGAGATCATGGTCATGATGTTTGCAGACGACACTGTGATGTGGAGGTTGAGAAGCTGGAGGATTTAGGGGTCAACGGTCCACAGCTACAGGTTGAAGAAGAGGTGGAGAAAGATGTGCAAGCAGGTTCGGGACGGGTGGAGAAAAGAGTCAGGGGTGACGAAGGAAGGGAGAAGGTGGAGAAGACGCGCTGAGAAGAAGACTGGAGGCAGAGGGGAAGATGAGAAGGTCCCTCTTTGGGCGTGAGGATGTGTTAGATGATCTGGAGATGGAGTCAGGCTGAGATGGGATGGAGAAGATCTGGGTGGATGGCCGGTCTGGAGGTTCCTGGATGGAGGGGAAGAAGACAGGAAGTTTGATGGAGGCAGATGATTGGTTGTGGCAACCCTGGACAGGGCGGTCCAAAGGGCGAGAAGACCCGGCGGTGAATGGTTCGGCCCGGAGGCTGGACTTTAACGTCCAAACGGCGTCCAATCGGGAACCACGGACAGAAGGCGGGGCTTAAATCAAGCCAGGCGTCAATCTCAGAGCACCGTCCGGGTGTTTGGTTGCCCTCTGGGCCGGTAGCCATCTCGTTCTCCGGCCCGTTATTTCTACAAACGCTTGAAAGCTCTGATCCGAGAGCGAGTTTGTTCGGCCGCGGCTGAAAAGCGCCGACGGGGCGCTTTTCAGATCAAGCTGTTTCCATCATAAACCCCCTCCTCCGTCCCCGTCTCCGGGCTGGAAGTCATCTCTCCTCGCTTTCTGACGCAACATCGGCGGATCGTCTGCTCCTCCACGCGGGGGGGCGGGGGGGGCACGCCGAGATGAAAATCTAATTTATCGAAGCGAAATGTAACGCTCGCTCGGAGAAGATAGAGATGGAGACGGAGGCGGGGTCGCGTTTCACAATCAGTAGTCAAAGTAGGAACCGGAGGGATCTCGAGGAGATCCGCGGCCAGATGGCGATCACGGTAATGATCCCGCCAGCGTGTTCTTGGATTCTCCGCCGTCGCTCCAGGAAGCGGAATCTCACGCCAGTGAGTTCAGGTTTGGATTCGGGTCCGGTTCTTGCAGGGCATCGAGCATACGGCCATTCCTTCTGCCGGAGATCCGCAGGCCGCCTTTCGCCTCTACGCTCCCGACCAATCCCGACGAGGCGCCGTCGCCCTTTGGACCTTCTCCGCCACGCGGCTATTTCAGTCCGGGTCGTTATTTGGAAAATAAAGAAACACAAGAGTTGTTAAGCCCCCCCCCCACGGCCAGGCACCTTCGGCGCCGCGGCCGCATTCACAGCCTCTGCCCTTATATGGGCGTGCGCTCCGCGGGAAGGCGGGGCTGGACATGGGAGTGCGCAGCCTTGCTTCCGAGGTATCGGCCGAGGCTCCACAGCAGCGGCACGGTATGAAAAGGGAAAAGAAAGACAGCACGGAGGAGGAGGAGGCTGAATGCGGAGGTCTTTGGATGGAGAACCTACTCCCCCCGAAACCGGATCAATACAGTACAGAGCAGCGTCGACTCCGGCTGGACTTTTCAACGGCGCCTCCTGTTTGCAAAACTTTGAGACTTTGAGCCGCGGAGATGTTCAGAGACGAGCTGCCTCCTGTCGTCCGCAGGCGGACACCGAGCTAGCTTTGCACCTGGTGAGAGCTTCTCCGTCAGTCGTTGGATCCGAGGGCTGGGCAAGCGTCCACTTGTCTGCATTGTGCAGGGTTGTAGCGCCCATGCTAACCCCGTCCAGCCGCTCCGCCGTGACCCATGCAGTTCCCACAACCTTCACAGTACGCTCGTGCAAACGGCGGCTGTTTGCCGACACGGTTGCTCGGGCGGCGCGAGCCGCGGGTAGATATGCTACGCTGGCTAATCGAGAGGGAGGGAGGGAGAACGGGCTTGTGGATGGGCCGATCCGGAGGGGTCACGGTCCGCCGGATGTGCTGACATCGAGATGTTCCAAAGAGGCGGAGGAATGAGCTAACGGCTAAAGAACAGATAAGCACCAGGCAAACGGGTCGCTTCGATAAATGTTTTGCATTTATGCAGATGAGACCGTAACCGTGTCGTCTTCTCCTTCCGCGCCTCCTGACCGTCTGCTTCGTCAGATTATCGTCACCAGACGCCGGCGGAGTCATACTTTCTGAAACATTTCACTGAAAGATTAATTTCCTCACGCAGGGCGGGCCAAAGTCTGGAGATGGACGGCCGATCGATTCCGAAACGGGGAAACTCGACTTGCCTCCTTCCGGTCCGTGTCAATGGAGAATACCAGAAGAGCGTGCTAGCTTTACTTCAGTTAGCAAACTCCTCTGCAGAAGCTAACAAGGAGGATCACGGCCGCTCTCCACCGTGAAAATGGCTGCTGCAGCAGCATGGACGGGAAGGAGGTCCCGCCCCCAGCCGCCCTCCTGCGGGTTAATTTCCGGCCGCTTCGAGGATTTGAAGGAGCACTTCTGACAATCCGGTGGAGAGGCCCTCTGCCCGGGGCCAGGTTGGAAGACACTCATCGGACGGGGGGGGGAGATCGCACGAAGATCCGTGTGTCAGCGCGAGCCAACGGCGCCACCAGGAGGCGGCGGCGCACAACTGCACCGCCGTTTGTCG
>CAAKHD010010848.1:5713-15713 GCA_901007705.1 Fistularia tabacaria | reverse complement strand
GAGAACAACCGGGGAACCCCGCAGCTACTCCCACCACCGCCACCACCCGTGGCTCGTCTTTCAAGCGGCGCGGAGGCCATCACCTCCCGCCACCGCTGCTCTCGCGGGCGCAGTGGGGAAAGCATACTCTCCCATCTGGCGGAACGACACCGGGGAGGGCATTTTCCCTGATTCCCCGGCGACCCCTGCCTGGAGGGAAGCTCTTGCCCTGCACCACCCTCGTCATCGTCAGCGCCCGGTTCATTAAAATTCACTTTGTGGCGCCTCCTTCGCCTCCGTCTCCTCCGAGGCGAGGAGTAAGAGTGATATTCGATGCGGCGGTATCAGATATTACAGGGGATGAAAAGGAGCCCGGGGCTATTTCCTCTCGGCCGGTGGACAAAATATAATAAATCACAAAGGTGGAGCGTTGAATGGTGCCTTCGGATTATAATATGTCATAACAGTCGCCCAATTTTCATTTGAAGCAGATGACAATGAGGAGCTTCCTCGCCACAATGTGTCCTTAAAGGGAAGCGTCCCCGCCGCCGCCTCCTGAAGGGTGTTTAGGCGGGATTCGGCTGATTACATGGCCGCCGATTCACCGCCGAGGTGTTGGGGGGGGGACGGCGTCCCTCATTATTCTGTCCCGCCGGCGGACAAAGGCGGTCCGCGCCTGACCTTCCGTAAACATCCCGCCGTTGTGATGAGCAGGGGAAAGATGAGGCGGCGGAGCGTCCCGCGCGTCGAATAAATTAGCGGCGGTGTCGAGAGCGGGTTTTTAAAAAGAGGCGACGGTGATAATTGCGGGCTCACATGGTCCATGGCGTGGTGATTGGAGCGTCGGTGAATCGGCGCTTCGCGAAATCACGGGGAAAATAAAAAGCCGTAATGGTACACGAATTGAAAGGTTTACGGCGAGGAGGACAGCGGGGTCCAGATACGGGCGCCGTCAAGGGGGAAATTGAATCTTCTGATTTGCTCAGCGATGCGTCCTCGAGTTGATTGAGCATCAGAGAATCGGCAGCTCAAGCCGGAGCCGACATGAGCAACACGACACCTGCCGCGCCATCGCTGGATGCACAAAGACAACACCTGCACCGCACTCCTACATCATGGAGCGGCTCCCTTTCGCATCAGACGATCCATCACCGGCTGAGCAGAGCAGCAAGTGCAGGAAAACAACAGCAGACAACTCCGTCATTCTGCAGACGGTTCCGCCTTTCCGGTTGCCCGAAACCCACAGCAACGGCAACATCTGGTAAGCTGAAGGGAGGCAACATAACACCCAACCCCATGAGGCCACACCCGAAGAAAGGCTTGCCAGTGGTCACGACCTCTCTTGGCGAATCCGGAGGTACCCCGAGCAGCCCGTCCCTGGAGCAGGGGAGGTGCAAAGCACTGATGAAAGCCTGGAGCTCTCAGAAGAGATGCTACTGTAGGTCATAACGAAGCTCCCCATGGAGAAGCTCAAAGGCCCTGAGCAGAACCCTACCCTTTAGTTGTGTCCGTCAATGGCAAAAGGACATCTGACATTGCTCTGGACTCGAAGAAGAAATCCGCTAAGGTCCTCCAGATTGGCACATCCAGTCAGGATCTCTGGAAAAAGGCATTTTCAGAGAAAAGCATCTTCTTTTGAATTGGGAGTGACTCTTGTATGACTCCCATGTGGTGTTTGACTCTACGGACTGGGACGCTACGATCAGCCTTTCCCGTCACTCAAGAGCTTGTGATACATAGCTCCTCGTCAGTGACGAACGTCCACATGGAGTGAAAACATCACACCAGAGTGTCTGATGTCCATTTAGCAAAGACCAGCCGGGTACTTGGATGTCGAGATGCTAACAGGACGGTCGTTGGAGGCTAACTCATCGACATTCTGATGTTTCACCGAGATAAAGTAGGATTTTAACCTTGAGCCGGAACATACCGAATTATAAATCCAACATTATGCGACTATTTTATATTCATGAAGCATGTAATACATATATCAGCCCCAAATGAGACCCTCCAGGCTAATGATTTGTGCCAAACACGATACAAGGTCTGTGGAAACAACAATAAGGACAATTCACCCTCTGCCAGAGGTCCTACGTCCTTAGCAAGAAGTGAGAACTCGGTTCTCCCAGGGCTGCGAGAACCAGAGCCAAGTTCTTTCTGGCTGTGACATTTTGTACTTCCAGAGAAACCCAGGTACAGAACTCCGGGGAAGTCCTCATAGGCCCCGCCCACATGGCACCTGCCACTCTTCTTCACCTGTCCAAGCCATTTGGCCTTTGCCAATTTGTCACCAAGACATCAGCATCTGTTGAGACAGAAGCTCCCCTCTGAGCATAATGTTTAAACAACTCTTTCCAAGAATGACTGGACACCTGCGTGTCTTTATACACCTTAATGGACGTGTAACCTCATTCTTCAACCTTTCATGCTTTGTCCTCAAAAGTCCCTCAAAATCAGAGGCCAGAAAAACAGAACTTTCTCATCTACTGGTCTGGGTTTGTTTCGGGGTGTCATCGCCTTTGCTATCCCCTTCGAGTTCCCTGGCCTCGGCCCTCATCGCCTTTTGCTGTCCTCAGGTGTTGTCACCTCTTGTTGTCCCCCTCGAGTGTCATGTCCCTGAGTGTTGTTGCTTTTTGCTGTTCCCTGTTCTCAGGTGTTGTTGCCTCTTGCTGTCCCCCTACAAGATTCATGCCCCTAGGCATTGCAACCATTTTTCCCTTCCCTGCCCCGCAGAGAGTTTCGGGGACATCCTCTCGGTCTTTTGTCTGTGTCCTCTCCAATCTCACTCCTCACTCATCTTCATGTGTTCTTTCCTGTTTCCTTGCATCTGGAGACCACGAACCAGAGACCAGCGGCTGCATCCCTCACCTTTACCTCTCTGGTTGGTGTATACTCTCACTTGGCTGCCCTTGGTTGGTGTATGCCAGTGCTTGGCCGCGACACTGCAACCCATGCCCAGCAGTTCGCCGATACGAGTCCTGCCGACATCACAACCCTGCACCATCCTACTGTCCTGCCCTCACGGTACCAACCCCAGCTCTCCTGAGTCCCCCGCCACGGCAGTGGATGCTTGCATCCGCCTCCTGTTCCTGCCCTCAAACGTCTGAGTGAGTATTCACCTACAGCTGGACTCCTCGCGGGCCCTCGTCCCTGCCTTCACTTGTTTGGAGTACCTGTTCATCCACTGTTGCCCCGCTAAGTAAACTTGCTTTGAGCATACCTCTCTGTTCTGCTGCGGGTCTTGTGTTGGTCCGTGGGTCCGACCTCAGGAACGCAACACAAACGCTTGTTTTTCCCAAAAATGATCTCTAAATCTATTTCTGTGAGAGCGCCTTGCCGACCCCGACAGCTCGGGCACCAACGGTAACCCAAGGGGGGCGGAGCTTAATGAAGGGCGAATCGAAGTGAGTTGTTGACAGCAGGTTTCGGTTGCCTTTGTAAATAAGGTGTACTTTTTCCCTGAAGCTGATTTCCTCTCCCTTTACTGATTGCGAATCTCAGCAGGCGGTTGACTGGCGGGTTAGTGGCGCCACAGCGCCACCCGCCGGGCCAACGGGAACACTGCATCGCTGCGGCATCTGGAATTGACCACCAAACTAAACTTAAATACACTTTATCTAAATGTTTTTTCTCTTTAATTACAGCAAAGATCATTTACAGCTTCCATCATGTCTCCTATCGCGTTCACGCCTTCGTATCGCTCATGTTCCCTGCCTTCGTTCTCCCCGTTAATTAGATGTGTTTTTTTTCTTTTATTCACATAGCATGAAATTACTTTTTTCTGACCTGGAATGACTTGGTATGTTAAAGTTCTGGGGTTGTTTTTTTTCCACTGAAGCGCTGCAGTTCTTCTGAAGGCCAGATGGGCGGCGCTGTGTCACAATTATGACTGGAATCAGGCAGCGGGGGCAGAAATATTAGGCAACGGACAGATTTAACAGCTTTAGCGGGGTTGAATCATCTCGACAGGAAGTCCAAGCACGACTTCCTGTGTGGCTCCTGGTAGATACCCTCTCCTCTCACACCACCTAGCTTCATGTCCTCCTTCCCTCCAACCATCCCGGTCCATTGTTGTAAAATCTCAGCACGGCAACTGCACTTTGTGTCTTTCCTTGAGGGGCGACGGTAGTAAATGGAGTTCACTCCGCTAATGCATCCATTGTTGGGTACCAATTGTGTTGAGTGGGTCCATCATGCTAATGCGTATGTCAATGGGTAGCAGTTGGGGTAAATGGAGTTCATCATGCTAATGTGTGCGTTGTCAGGTCGCGATTTGATCGCGCTGCGTGGGGTTTGTTATGCTAATCTGTACGTCGTTGGGTTAAATGGGGTTCATCGTGCTAATGTCTGCATCCTTGGGTGGCAATTGGGTTGAATGGGGATCATTACGCGAATGTGTGGGTTGTTGGGTAACAATCTGGTTGAATGGGGTTCTTTCTTTGCTAATGTCTCTGCTCACCTGAGGTGGTATTTCAACAAAATACCTTTGGGAAAACGAAAGAGAAAGCGTTTAGTCCTGACCTGAAGTGCTGGCTTTCCCGAGTTTGACCAAAGGGTGTTTCTCCTCGTCACTTTCAGCTTCTGTTCCGTCCAATGGATATAATTAGATAAATCTGACTAATAGCTATGGAGAATATACAGATATTGTGTACATCGGTGTGTTTGGGGTCTGTCTTACGGTTGGAAATATGTGTTATTTACGTGGCAGATAATGTCCTCATAATGGAAATGTAATATTCCAGATGAGGCGCATCATAAAAATAAGTCTAATAAATAATGTGCTTTAGATGAAAATATAACAGCAGGAGTCAGGAGACAATACAAATGCATATCTGATTTGGTTCTTTATTTACATTTCTATGTATAATATGAAGTATCTTGAAAATCAACAAAGGAAAAAGCTAAACTTTTGTATTTCCAATAATTTCGTAAGTAACATTTTTGCTATACATGCTTAATGACTATTATTATGTAAAAAAATATTGTATGAATTTAGAATGTCTTTTATTTATTCAATATTTAATTCAATTTCTAAGTAGATGAACCTAATATTTAAAAAAAAAATTCGGTGACCATATATATATATGTGGTCCATATATTTATGTGGCAGTGACCATGCATGTTAATATTACATGTCACTGTCACAAAATGTGAACATTTAATATTAAAATTACAAAATCAAGGGATACCTCTATGACAAATACATTATACTGACGTAAACACATGTACAAGCACAAAAACATAAAGTCAATATAGTCAAAAATGTAAAAATTAACATATATATATGTATATGTATAGAGAGAGAGAAAATGAATACATTTTTCCCTTTTGTATATATAAGCATACATCCATACATGAAAAAGTGCAAATTAAAAAAAACACTTAACGTACAAGGAATTCCATTACGGAATGGATGAATTTATAACAAACATGTGGATATATTATGGACGAAATTAATTCCTTTTTTTCCATTTTTGTCTGTACACACATATATCTATTCACACTTACATTCATACAAAGATCTAGAAAAAATCAAAATCAAAAACAGACTTATGCTTATATGCATACATCAATATACACATAACTACTTATACAAGAACATTCATACATACATGCCGACATAAAAAATGAAATATTAAAAAAGTAATGTATTTAAAAGGGAAATACCGAGTGCCTACATATCAAAAATGGATTTGTATTATTCATTTTCATTTTTGTATATACATAGATATGTGTATGAATACACATATTTATGTATATACATATATTCAGTCATATATACATGTATTCAAACATACATGTATGTATTAATTCATGCATACGTACATGTATAACAAATACATACATGCCGACAAAAAAATAATAATAATGTAAAAAGGTAAAAATTAAAGACTATATAAAGAACAAATTATATATATATATATATATATATATATATATATATATATATATATATATGTTTCTGTATAAACATGTCAATATAAACTAATTAAAAATAAAAAAATATATAATTGAAAAAGGCCACAATGTATGAATTTTCATATATTTCATAAACATTTATTCACTTTTTTGACAAATATGTATTCATGCAAAATGCATGCCTCATTAAAAATAAAAAGTAATAAATATTATTAAGTAAATAAGAATTCTGTACATGAAAACATGTAGAAAATATTTAAAAAATATTTATAAAATTGAATGTCAATAACAAAAATATTTTTCTGTGTATTCATCCCTACATACATACATGCCTCCCAAAAAAGGCAAATGTATTTAAAAGTCCAAAATTAATGAAAATAAAAAACAGACTGATTTTTTCATTTTTTTATTGTTTGCCAATTGAGACAACTATGTATTCATATATATACATATATGCCTACTTGAAAAAATTACAAAATGTTATGTAAACAGAAGTAAGCCAGAATCAATTCATTTCTAATTTTTATGTAATTTTTTGAATTTTTTGACTATACTTTAATGCACACCTTTATACTTTCATACAAATCCGAAATTGCATGAATGACTGAATGAAGGAATGAATGGCGATATGTAACAAAATTAATATACTTTTGTATGTACAGATATATATATATATACATGCACAAAATATAATATATCAAAAAGGCCAAGATGAATAAATTTATATCTAAAAGATACAGTTATTCAAATTTAAATTTTTGTAAATGCATACATACATATGTATTCTGGCATACTGTACATGTTTTTATTTATTCATGCACACTTACATGTATACATATATGCCTACAAAAAATTAAAATAAAAAAGGCAAAAATTTAAGACTATATAAATAACAAATTCATTCATTTTTCCCGTTTTCTGTACATACATACATACATATACATATACATACGTATATACATGCCAACATAAAAAAATTTAAAATTAAAAAAATTGTTGAAAAATTAAAAAGGCCATAATGTATAGATTCACATATACATATATTTCATATACATTTATTCGCTTTTTATCAATTTTTTTACAAATATGAATTCATATATACATACATGCCACATTAAAAATAAAAAGTGATAAATTAAAAAAGACCAAAATGAAAGAAATTTAAAAAAACATCTGTACATAAATACATTCAAAAAGAGATTTAAAAGAAATTAATATGAAATTGAATATCAATAACAAAAATGTTTTTTGTATTGATGTTAATACATTGATCCTGGAGCTATGTTGTCGGGGGCTTCATGTCCCCAGAAGGGTCACCCAAGGCAAAAAGGTCCCAGGTGAGGGGCCAGACAAAGCGTGGCTCAGTAGACTTCCATGATGAGGGACAACTTGGGACCTAGTATTCCCCTGCCCGGCCACGGGTCACCGGGCCCCCCCCCCTGGAGCCAGGCCCGGCGGTGGGGCTCGATGGCGAGCGCCTGGTGGCCGGGACTGCACCCATGGGGCTCAGCCGGGCACAGCCCGAAAGGATGACATGGGACCCCCTTCCTCTGGGCTCACCACCCACAGGAAGGGTCAAGGGAGTCGGGTACCTTGGCGGTCCAACCTTAGGCTGCAGAAGCTTGCTCTGGGGACATGGAATGTCACCTCCCTGGCGGGGAAAGAGCCCGAGCTGGTGCATGAGGTTGAGAGATTCCGACTAGATATAGTTGGACTCACCTCGACGCACAGCGTGGGGTCTGGAACCAGGCCTCTCAAAGAGGGGCTGGACTCTTTTCTACTCTGGAGTTGCTCCCGGTGAGAGACGCTGAGCAGGAGTGGGCATATTGATTTTCCCCCGACTCGGCGCCTGCATGTTGGGGTTCAACCCGGTGGACGAGAGGGTAGCCCCCCTCCGCCTTCGGGTAGGGGGACAGGTTCTGACTGTTGTTTATGGCTATGCAACAGCAGCTCAGTATACCCACCCTTCTTCGAATCCTTAGAGGGGCTGCTGGAGAGCACTCCCTCTGGGGGACTCCCTCTTTCTAGGGTCTGCAGGGAACGTCTGGCAGAGTCCCCTGTCAGGGAAAGCTTCAACACCCACCTTCGGCAGAGCTACAACCATGTCCCGAGGGAGGCAGGGGACATTGAGTCAGAATGGGCCATGTTCCGCCCTTCCATTGTCGAGGCGGCAGTTCAGAGTTGTTGCCGTAAGTCAGTTGGTGCCTGTCGGGGCGGCAACCCTCGAACCCGCTGGTGAACCCCAACGGTGAGGGATGCTGTCAAGCTGAAGAACGAGTCCTATCGAGCCTTTTTGGCCTGCGGGACTCCGGAGGCAGCGGACAGGTACCGGCAGGCCAAGCGGCCTGCGGCTACAGCGGTCACCGAAGCAAAAACTCGGGCGTTGGAGGATTTCGGAGAGGCCATGGAGAACAACTTCTGGTGAACTTCGAGGAGATTTTGGTCCACCATCCGGCGTCTCGGGGGGGGGAAGCAGTGCTCCATCGACACTGTGTCCAGTGGGAGGAGGGCGCTGCTGATCTCAACGCGGGACGTCGTAGATCGGTGGCAGGAATACTTCTCAGGCCTCCTCAATCCCATCGAAACGTCTTCCAATGAGGAAGCAGAGCCGGGGGACCCTGGGGGGGGGGTCCTCCTATCTCCAGGGCTGAAGTCGCTGAAGTTGTCAAAAAGCTCTTCAGTAACGGGGCCCCGGGAGTGGATGAGGTCCACCCTGGGTTCCTCAAGGCTCTGGATGCTGTAGGGCCGTCCTGGTTGACACGCCTCTGCAGCATTGCATGGACGACGGGGACAGTGCCGCTGGACTGGCAGACCAGGGTGGTGATCCCCCTTTTTAAAAAGGGGGATCGGAGAAGGTGCTCCAACTACAGGGGGATCACACTCCTCAGCCTCCCTGGCAAAGTCTATTCAGCGGTGCTGGAGAGGAGGGTCCGCCGGGTCGTCGAATCTCAGATTCAGGAGCAGCAGTGCGGTTTTCGTCCTGGTCGTGGAACGGCGGACCAGCTCTATACCCTCAGCAGGGTTCTCGAGGGGGCATGGGAGTTTGCCCAACAAGTCTACATGTGTTTTGTGGACTTGGAGAAGGCAATCGACCGTGTCCCGCGGGCAGTCCTGTGGGGGGGTGCTCCGGGAGTATGGGGGTACTGACCCCCGTTATATGGGCTGTTCGCTCCCTGTATTCCAGGGGTCAGAGCTTGGTCTGCATTGCCGATTGTAAGCCGGACTCGTTTCCGGTGGGAGTTGGACTCCGCCAGGGCTGCCCTTTGACACCGATTCTGTTCATAATTTTTATGGACAGAATTTCTAGGCGCAGCCAAGGCATTGAGGGGATCCGGTTTGGTGGCCACAGGATCAAGTCTCTGCTTTTTGCAGATGATGTGGTCCTGTTGGCTCCATCAGGCCATGATCTCCAGCGAGAGTTCGCCGTTCGCAGGCGAATGTGAAGCGGCCGGGATGAGGATCAGCACCTTCAAATCCGAGACCGTGGCGCTCAACCGGAAACGGGTGGAGTGCCCACTCGGGTCGGGTAAGAGGTCCCGCCCCAAACGGACGAGTTCAAATATCTCGGGTCTTGTTCACGAGTGAGGGAATGATGGAGCGGGAGATCGACAGGTGGATCGGTGCAGCGTCTGCAGTGATGCCGACTCTGTACCGGTCTGTCGTGGTGAAGAGGGAGGTGAGCCGTAAGGCCAAGCTCTCAATTTACCAGTCGATCTACATTCCCACCCTCACCTATGTTCACGAACTAGTGACCAAGTGAACGAGATCGAGAATACAAGCGGCCGAAATGAGTTTTCTCCGCAGGGTGGCCGGACTCTCCCTTAGAGATAGGGTGAGAAGTTCGGCCATCCGGGAGGAACTCGGAGTAGAGCCGCTGCTCCTCCGTATAGAGAGGAGTCAGATGAGGTGGCTCGGGCATCCGGTCAGGATGCCTCCTGGACGTCTCCCGGGGGAGGAATTCCGAGCATGTCCATCTGGGAAGAGACCACGGGGAACACCCAGGACACGCTGGAGAGACTATGTCTCTAGGCTGGCCTGGGAACGCCTAGGGGTCCCCCCAGAAGAGCTGGGCCATGTGGCTGGGGCGAGGGAAGTCTGAGCC
>CAAKHD010010837.1:35302-46048 GCA_901007705.1 Fistularia tabacaria | reverse complement strand
GGGGGGGGGTTTTTACCTATACCCCTCAGTTAATGGGTTTTTTTGCGGGAATTTTTGTTCCCCCCCCCCCCGCCAAAAAAGAAAAAAAAACATTTAACACAGGACTGGGAAGATAGCTGTGGGCAAAGAACAAAACAAAACAAAAAAAAACCCAAAAGAACAGAGGAGCCACCGGTCACTTGAATGGGAAGAGCTCGTCCACCTCCTGCTCGTTGACTCGAAGTTAACTTAGGCCGGTGTAGCTTCAGGCGCTAACGGCATTGAATCATTGAATAAGCTGTTGCGTGCTTCCTCTGACATCTGCCACGAGAGGTAAGGCGCTGGTGGTATTTTACGCACACAACCTTGCATTTTTTTGAAAATTATTTTTTTAATCTAAAGTATTTCACCGCTTGTGGAACACGGATTAGTTGAGGAAAAAAAAAAATCAAATAGATAAATTAAAAATGTGCTCAGGGCTGGACGGTAATCACCTTCTACCCGGTGGCTCCTGCACTTGCAACACAAGGGTGAAAGCCTTGCCGTAGGCAAATGATAATCTTGAATTTCTAATGAGCATTATCGTTTTTTTTCTTTTTCCTGAGAACATCTACACGGCGCTTGTTGTTCCAACGGTTGCGCCGTCCAAATCGGGTAAGCGGGATTTTTAATTTTTTTCTATTTCAACGCTTTACTCACGAGTGTGCGAACGGAGTTATGAAAACATCGTGACAATTCCTAAATATTTAAGACAAAAACGTCTCCCCCTGAATACAAAGATAGGAAACATACTTGAGTATTAGCTGCATCCCTCCCACCTAAGACACAGGAAAGACCGAAAAAAAAAAAAAAAAGAGGAAATCTTGGTGATTCAGAAGCCTGGAAATATATATAAGTCAAACACCTAACAAAGCCCGGAGATCTGAAATCCCTTTCACAGCCGAAGTCGAAGGCAACATTCCAGCGGAGAAATGAGTGTGGGCACGGGCTTAAAATCCAAAAGTCAAGTGGGAGGGATTAAGGAAACGGGATGATGGTGCTCAATTTAAAAACCCATAATACTTCACTCTACAGCTAATATAAGTAAACAGAAGTCATGCAGCTGTCGCTGTTTGTATAAAAGTTATCGTTTCCCACACAGGGCACGCCGCACGTCGGGCGATTATTGAATTAGCGCGTTAGTCTTTGGCAAAACTCTTGACAATTTTCGCAAACTTCGATGAATGCATCTACCGGTTGTGATTTAACGTCCCCGAAAAAGGACACCAAAAAACAAAACCTTCGTTCTTGATCATTTCGAAATATACATTCATTCATACGTTCATTCATTATCCGAATGCTCATCTTGTAGTCCATCTTCACGCAGAAAGGCCGCGGGGGAATGGGACCAGGGACCAGGGAGCGCTAACCACTGCCCTTCCCTTTGATTTTAGTGGATTTGATATCATCTCCATCTGAAATTTACAGGATCTGGCCTTCCAAGATATTTCACACGAACTGAAAAAAAATCAGAGATAAAAAACAAAAAAGCAGGGCGAGCTTGTGGTCGGAGTCATTCATTTTGATGTTTGAACACACGACTTGAAGTCCAAACCAGAGCCAGTTTGCCCACGCTGGCAAACGTTAGCAACCTGGCCACCAGACAACTCTGCAGATGTGTTTTATTTCGATCTGTAAATAAAAATGAAGCGCCAGATGGCTGCTACCCCCCAAAGTGGATCGTATTGCCCGGCCGCTTAGTTTACTTTCAATGATAAACAAAATAATACTCTTAAATACTCTTTCCTTGTGGCGTTAGGCGTGCTAATGTTCCGGCCAACGGCGGTCTCGGCTTAAATAGCGCTTTCACACCTCGCAGTTTCCAAGCTGCCTTGCGAAGTGCTAACCGTGCCGTTGGGAGCTGCTCAGGGGTTTACCTGAGGACACTTCGACTTGCGGATGGGAGGAGCCGGGAATCCAACCGCCATCCTTGGTGCTGGAGAGACGCCCGCTCCACCAACGGTGGCCGCCCCAAACAAGACGCAACTAAAACCCACGCAAACCTGAGTTATCCTGAGCCAATGCTCATGACAGAAGTCACTGCTCTGGGTTACAAGGGCTTTTAATTTCACAAGATTCAAGATTCTGATCCGCTGAAAGTGAGATAGATCCCCGAGTTCCCGAGCAACGTAAGCACGAAATCTTGTCGGAATCCTCTTGTCGTGGCGACCGGACTTGAAGTTCTTTACTCTCGGAAGCCTCTCGGATGACGGTTGAAACGTCTTGGAGTGAAGAAATGCAAGTCCGGTCGCCACGACCGGAAGATTTCGACAAGATTCCCCGTGACTCGGCTGACGGAGAACCTCCACAGACACGGTTTCTGGTTCTGCGGGAGGCGTATATGTTTGGGACTAAAATGTCCACTTCGCTCTTCGTCACCGAAGATCTACCTCATGACGACACGGAGGTATTTATAGAACGCCCGGATGATGGACAGCGCCGGAGCAAAAAGCGACCTGAGCTTAATTCTGTGGGGAACAGCCAGAAACACAGGAGATCTGAATCCCTGCTAAAGAAAGGAGGACTTTCTCCTTCCCCCAACTCCACTCCCACCCCGTTGAATATGTGAACAGCTCTCAATTCCTGTCTGAAGTCCACGCTATTTCATATTCCCCTCACGTTTTAACTCCAATACGTCCTCTTTTTTTATGTTTCCCTCCCGTTTTGTATGTTATCTCATCATCCCCCCGAACCGCAGATTTGGCCTTTCTGGTTAAATAATGAGTGCGATGCAGGGGCTGGGCTGTGATTACTTACCATCTAAACTCGACGGCGCAATAAAAAATAGAACGATAATTACCGAAGTGATTACCGCGTTCGAGGGAAACGCACCCTTCGCCGTTCATGCCACGCGAAAGTCGACTACCTAACCGGGCCATTACGGCAAACAATACCTTGTGATGTGGAAGGGCGGAGAACATTACCAGCTGAAGAGGTGCCTTGTCGAATGTCGAACAATACAATTGGCACAATATGTAAAAACATTTATGCGCGCGTTCTTTCATTCCCCCCCGAGGCACGGGCGGGCGCAGCCGGGGGTTCGTTACATGCAGCCGGTTTAATGAGGAATGCAAATAATGCTAACAAGCTGCGAGGCTTCGCATGGCCGCCGCGGAAAGACAGAAGGCGGGAGGTTCTGCGTCGTAGGTCGCGAGGAAGACGCTGAGCACGGCTGAGGCTGCGGGAATATCACTGCGTTCTGGAAAAGCGAGGGAACCCGTTCCCACAGGGAGGCTCCGTTTAGATTTTGGACCGGCGAACCCGGCCAGTGCGCTCATTTTAAAAGATTAGCAAACACGGCTGTTTCGGTTCCCCCGGATGTCTGACTTATTTTCAGTAAGCAGCGGCAGACATTCTGCTTGCGCTTCCAATCTACATTGAATTGAAAACCAGAACAACTTGCCGGAGGAATTTAGCCGCACCGCTTCCGGCCAATAATCTTCCCCGGCCCTCCGGTATTTGTTCCACGGTAATGACCGACAAAAATGCGAGTATATTTGTCGAAGCCGGATCCATTAAAACTTTCTTGCGGTGTAGGAAGTAAGGACTGAAACTAAAAAACTATTAGCCAAAAGACCCGTTTACATGCAGTACGCCATTCTGGCGAGGACTAGCATGTTTGCAGACGACAGTGTGATGGATCATGATGTTTGCAGATGATCTGTGGTGAGAGCGGGGAGAAGGTGGAGGTATGAGCCGGGGAGGAGATGAAGGTTAGCCGCGACCGGACCGAACACGTGCGTGTGGATGAGAGGGACCCACGTGGAGCTCTGAGGTCGGAGAAGGCGGAGTCTCCGAAGCTACGGAGAAGAGGTGGAGAAACAAAATACAACAAGACCATCAGAAAGAATGAAAGGAAGGGTGTAGAAGAGCTGTCTGGTTTGGAGAGGCTGAGGAGAAGACAGGAGGCAGCAGAGATGAAGATGTGGCGGTTCTCTTTGGGAGCGAGGAGGACGGCTGGGATGAGGAGGGACAGCTTCAGACCGAGATGGTTTGGACGTGGACAGAGGAGGGATAGAGATGATCTGGGTTGAAGGATGCTGAGGCTGGAGCTGTCAGGCGTAGCGGAGAAGCAGAGAGGAGATTTATAGACGGAGCGAAAGAGGACAGGAAGTTCGCCGGTGTGAGCGAGGAGGATGCGGAGGAGAGGGTGAGACGGAGGCAGATGATTGGCTGCGTGGACCCCTGAAGGGAGAGGAGAAGGAGGAGGAGGAGAAGAAGAAGGCTTCATTACGGCCGTTCTCTTCTTACCACAATAACGAACAACATGACCCTGAACAGCTGAAAAAGTTATGTTTTTTAATATTATTACTTCGCTGGCCTCTGGCACCTCCGCTCGCCCGGCACATCCCACAAATCTAATTTGTAAGAGAAGCGAGAGAAATCCCAGCCGAACGGCCCCAGAAATAACGGCGAGTGCGCACCGAGTCCATCGACCCCCCCAAAAGCTGCGGAGGAGCGCGCGAAGCGCCTACATATCTCGGCTACGTTGGAAGGTTTAATCAAGGTAATCACCGAGATTGAGTAGTACATGATTGTGCGGCAGTTTGGAAATTCACAACACATCTATCAAATCACCGCAGGCATACATATTACACCTGCCGCTGAGTGATGGATATCAGGATTCAATTAACTGAAAGTGAAAGCCCTCATATACATGACAAGCAGTTCTGTTGGACTCTTAATGTCAACTCATTATACTATTTATTGCGAAGGGGTATGCACACAGAAAAAGCCGGAGCTCTTGAGGGAGAACCCTAATGGATCCCATCAACATGTTCCGGGGATTCAGGGAGGAGCGTTAAATCATTCCGGGTGGTTAGTCGATACGTAAAATCCATGGCATGTAGGTAAACCAGACATGGTCAGTTGTCCCCGACAGAAAGGGTCATCCACGGATCACCACAAATCAGCCTCTCCTGCCACGTTCAGATAGTCCTCATCGAGCGCATCGTTTCAGAAGCGTCGCCGACTCGCTCGGTCCCTTGTTCTTCGGTATTCAAGGATTCAAGGATTCGAGGAGCTTTTATTGTCCTACCAGCGCGGCTTACAGTTTGTGGTACGAAATTAGTACCCTGGTCCGGTTCCACGCCATAAAAATGAAATAAATAGAAGAGCAAAAGAAACAAAAACAAGAGCAAATGTAAGCATCTCACAGTAAGAACGACAATGTGGATTAATGCAGACGCTAGCTCTGTTAGCACTGAATTTGCATGTAACAGGAAGGAGGTAGTTGTATCATTTTTGCACCTGTGATAATGAAAAACTGCACCTTCATCGTCTCAAAGCGTTATCGATCTAATCATCTGAATATAAAAGTACTGTGCGGGGATTTTTCCCCACCCGACATCCAGGTCGTTTGTTCTGGTCTCGACCAGCCTCGATACAAGAACATGTGACTGACCGGTGGATTGACCAATGACAGCTGGGATACGCTACTCATACCTGACTGCAGGATAAGTGTGTTCAAATGTATCTGATTTTAGTCCATTCATTTTTTCTGAAATGTAATTTCAAATGTGAAGAACACATCGATCTGGTACCATTTAAATGAAACGCGTTCAAATATTTTTGTCGCTCTTAATAAACGACTGCACGCGCCGGGAAAAAGGACGGCAGCACTCAGAGAGAGGGCGGCATTTTTTGGTTTGCTGCCGGTGGATAATTTCAGTTCGGCTTTTTCTTTTTCAATAAATACAAGAATGACTCAAATAGACATTGAGTATTTCGCTTAAAAAACGACCTTCAACCCAACGTCTTGCAGAAATGCAATTTTGTTTTCTCTGCAGTTGTTAATAATTTTAAAAAAATGCAACACATATTTCGTTGATACGTGGCATAAAGGCAAAAAAAAAACCCAAAAAACATGATATGCCTTCTTAATTCATTTTAAGCTTCAGAAGGGTTGTGTGTCGCCGGGAAACAGATCCAAATGGGGGCTAAAGGCTGGCGACCCCTGCCATTGGGGAAATTCTTTTGTCACAGCAGCGCGACAATATCAATAAATATGAATGTGAATATAAATAAAAAACACAATTAAAAGGAGGACGACAACAGCAAGGATAAAGATAGATAAATAATGTATGATGAATGAATGAATGAGTATTGGGATGTACTTATACTTGGGGAAAATACTTCAATATTTCATTGAAATTGAAACGGTACTCTGTTCCATGCAGGCTCTTGCACGTGACCGCATCCCACGTCCGGCGGATGTTCGGACTGACGGCACGAGCGCTTCGAGTGTAAACAGGTTGTTGGAATAAAGTCTCACGATCCCGTTACGCCTCGTCATGCAGGCCTTTAACCCCACCGCTCACACGTAGCAAAGCATGAACATTCTTTCGACGCCATTTGCGGTGGTTGCGGGAAAAGCGGCGGCGAGCGTGCAGCCGTGAGTCACCGTTTGAAAACGGGGTGCTTGAAAGATCGGAACTCGACCGGTAGAAACGCTACGTTTTCCGTTCAGAGAATGTCAGGAGGATTTTTCTAAAAGTGAAAGCTAAAGAATGCTATGAAATAAAACCGCCCGTCTCGATTTGAGAAATTGCATGAATAACTCGATAAATAACTCCGGCCTATTAATAAGTGACAGCTTATTGTGTCTATACACTTATAAAACCATTCCTCTCCCGTTCGATACGGCAATTAGCGAGTCCTTCTTTCCAAATAAAGGAAACTGCCTATAATAAATATGCAATTTAATAGAGGCGGTATTTTCGTTACTTCATTTATCGGAATTAAAGTAAATCACGAAGGCCACGTCATCCATCAGGACAAGCGCGCACGACGGCAACGCATTTGTGAGCGTGGATTAGAGGGATCTTTAAGACACTAATGCAACACGCAGGGAGCACACTTGAGCAAGAATAATGCCGACACGCTCCTGTCTATAGATCGCTGGGAAATTCATTTGCAAGCGACTTTGAGCATCTAAAAAAATAATAATAATTAATCAATAGCTGACAGCATTTTTTTTTTTTTTTCAAATTTGCCATGTAGAATTAATTCATTATTTTACAAGGGTGCAATTATGTTTCACTCCTGATTTTTGCATCATTGAAAATACTTCCAAATAATTCATTATTGATTGTTAGCATCATTTCTTGAAGACCAGTTAATAACAATTTGTAGGACTATTAGAGGTTCATCCATGCTCTTCACAGCATCACGTATAAAGACATCCGACCATTCACCCTCTGATTCACACGTCCACACATTACAGGAGGTCCAATGAATCTCCTGCATGTTTTTGGACATTGGGAGGAACCTGGAGAACCCGGAGGAACCCCGCGCAGACACGGGGGTGGGGGGTGGTGGATGGAATCCCACCAGGAACCTCCCGGCCGTGAGGTAGAGGCGCTAACATCTGCTCCACCGTGCCGCCCCGTCGGGAAGTTCTACAGGAGATAAATAGTTTTCTGCCGTTGCATCTTTTCTATCACGCAAATTGAAATTTTGCGACGCTCTTTCTTTGCGTCGGCGACTATTTAACTTCCTTATTCTCTGGGCTTGACCCCTGACGAGGCCCCCCTCATCCACCTGATGCCTTGAAAAGAGCTGGAAACATCTCGCACCAAGCTCTCATCGAAAGGCTACTTCTTAGAGTTTTAAGTCTCAACTGTGGATCTTAACATCAAAAAGACTCGGGCAAAACTAAAACTTCCAGAAGATTCTTCCGGAAAGTTTTCCCCACCGTGCGATGTTTTCAGCGGGTATCTGCAGAGCCTCTGCGGCCGATCGTCTTCCTGTTTGACGATTCTGTCAGAGCTCATCTCGTGGTTGTTGATTGAGTTTCATCGCCGTGAAAACCGAAAGACTGGCGATCACATCAAGCAGGTTTGATATTGTCGTAAAGCCAAGACTAGGAAAAGACGGATGTGAAACAGTCCAGATGTGGACGGGAGAGCGCTGCTCTTAGGATTTCCTTCCCACTTTCAGTTTTATTTCTGCAATTGTGAAATATCATAAGGTGTGAGCGTAGAAAAAGCGTTTCCTACAGGCTGTGTTAGCGTTTGTGGGCAAAAATTGTAAACAGCGGTTCGGCAGGTGAGCGCCTGGGAACATGAATATCATCAATACGGCTGCATTCATGCATTCGGCAATGGCATCCACGGTTTGTGATTTGAAATGAAGCAAAAAAAATAGAGAGAATCCTTTGAAAAAGAAAAAAAAGAACACAAATGCGCCTAAATTACAGAACTCAGGCTTTCATTACAGAACTCAAGACTGGGAAAAGACGGATCTAAAACAGTCCAGATGTGGACGGGAGAGCGCTGCTCTAAGGATTTCCTTCCCACTTTCAGTTTTAGTTCTGCCATTGTGTAAAAAATCGTAAGGCATAAGCACAGAATAAACGTTTCCGAAAGGCTTTGTTCGCATTTGTGCGCAAAAATGGAAAACACCGGTTCGGCAGGCGGCTGCCTTGCAACCTGAATATCACCGATACGGCTGCATTCATGCATTCGGCAATGGCATCCACGGTTTATGATTTGAAATGAAGCAAAAAAAAGAAAAAAAAAAACCTCCTGAAAATCCTTTAAAAAGAAAAAAAAAAAAGAACACAAATGTATCTTGATTACAGAACTCACGCTGTTTTAGGAGAGGGAAAGAGTCGTCCGGAAGCACAAAACAACAATAATAATCAGAGGACCTTTTCCCCCCGCACTTAAACCAATCTCTAAAGTAACCAAGTTGAGTTTTCTGCTTCACTGGCATGAAGTGACCCGACCACTCACCTGCAGTGTAATTAAAGCTAAACAAACTCCATCTATCAGGTGCCATTACCACCCGGAGGAAGGAGGCGGGGGTGCCGGGGCGACGGGGAGCAGCAGCCGCGCAGGGAAACACGGTGCAGAGGATGTAAAGAGAAAGAGAAAACAAAAAGCGGGAGAAAGAGAGAGAGAGAGAGAGAGAGAGAGAGAGAGAGAGAGAGAGAGAGAGAGAGAGAGACGAAGGAGGGGATTGGATGCAGGAAACAGGGAGGGGGGGGAGTAACCTGATGAAATCAGGTTTGGAACGGAGGGCGGCGAGCGCAGGCGCCGCAGGAAGTAGACTGAGTCATCCAGAGAGATGTCCAGGGAGGAGGCACATACACACAGTGTGCGTGTGCGTGTGTGTGTGTGTGTGTGTGTGTGTGTGTGTGCGTGAAGATCCGCAATCATCTCAGCCCTCACTTGTCCCTCAGCGTCACTGCGAAAACCTCAAAACTACTCCCACCGTCAGTTTGCCTCTCAAACGCCGGCGTTTGAATTCCCGCCGAGCGGCGCGCGTTCTCTTTGTAGCTTCGACAAAGACGTTTTTAGCCGGACCAGCCATCGCTTAGGCGATGTTGTACCTTCACACACACTTGCAACGATTGTTCCAGCGGACTGTGACTATCTGGCCCGGTTATTGGAAGAGCGAGGATCCAGAGGGGGGAAAAAAAACACACACAACAACAAAAGTGGTTTGTGTTTTTGGTCTCAAAAAAAAACGGCTTTTCTTCTGCAGTAGCTGGAGGTCCATGAAGCTCAAACACTGGAGCTCAAATTGCTTTTAAACATATCAAGTTGATGCTCATCTGGTTAATTCTGGCTATTTTATCATTGGGAAAAGTACCTGGTTATAAATGAAAAGATGTGTTCCTGTCGTAACAAGAAGGTCCCTGGTTCTGCGGGGAGTCACCACGTTCTCCCCGTGGGGTTCCTCCACGTTCTCCGGCTCCTCACACAGACCAAAACCATGCGGGAGACCCCGAACTGTCCGAAAATGTGAATGAGAGAGTGAATGCTTGCGTCTTTCGATGACGAGTGAGAGGGTGAATGGTCGTATGAGGCTGAATAAGGGAAATAGCAACTGAAAGATTGAATCAATGAACAAATGTATGGATTGATTGCTGAATTACTTCCTCCCGGCCGCTGCCCGGTTCCCAGCGGCTCCAGCGTTTTGCCCCCCCCAAAAAAAAAAAAATGTCGACTTTATGTGCTGTTACACAGGCTGTACAGCTGTCCCTCGCCGATACGCTGTTCACCTTTCGTGGCCTCGCAGTTTTCGCAGATTTTTTTTAGTTTACATCTATCTTCCATCCCTGGCAGTGTGACTGAAGCGCTGTATGTTTGCGAGTTTTCTCCCCGACAAAACTCACAATGTCGACGAAACGTTCTGCGTCGACAAAGGCGCCCGCGGTCGCACCCAAAAGGCAGAGAAAGATGCTAACCATCGTGCAAAAATAGGACTTCTGGACATGCGAAAGGGAGGTAGTAGTCACGTGGCCGTTGGGCGCCATTACGGATTGAATGAATCTACAGTTTGTGACATAAAGAAGGAGGAAAAAAACATAAGGACGACAGCAGCAGTACGTTTGAACAAGGATGCAAAAAGGGTTGTAAGTGTCCGCAACAAAACCATGGTAAGTATGGAGTCTGCTTTAGCTCTGCGGATCAGCGACTCCAGGAAAAAGAACATTACGCTGGACACCAACATCGACCTTAAAACATTTAAAATCATTGTAAAAAACAAAGCCGACCCCTTCGCGGATTCCGCCTGTCGCGGGGGTAATTCTCAGAACGAAACTCCCGCGATGAAAAAAGGGACCTCTGCGCCGTATGTGCAGAAGTTCAGGCAAGCGTGTTTTTGATCAATGTTTTTTTTTTTTTCCCGTCGTCCCTTCGGTGCATCTGTTGCTGTTGTGATGTGATGGGGGGGGGGGGGGGAAACATTAATTTGTATGAAGGCTGAGCCTTTATT
>CAAKHD010010837.1:12154-23557 GCA_901007705.1 Fistularia tabacaria | reverse complement strand
TTTTATAGGGGGGGGTTTTTTTTTTTTTTTTTTTTTTTTTTTGCGGAATAAAGAAGCAACGGGTTTCTAAACAAGGACCTGCACAGTTTCACGATTTCGATTTATATAACGCTTGGAGCGATTCGGTTGAAATGGGTTTCAAAACGCAAGGCAGGCTGCAGCCCAGCTGGGGCTGCTGATGTTCTGAAGGTTGCAGTTTGGACCACAGATAAAAAGACTCGCAAACTTCCAGGACTTCACGAATTAATAACGCAGCGGCGAAATCAAATTATTTTTGAATTATTTCCCAGAATAATTCCAAAATATTCCGCTTTCAATGATCGATTAGGGACTAGCGCACCGGATAAACATCCCTAAATATTGATATTTTTGAATAAAAGTCTCCATGTGTTTTGTTTCACGAATGTGAATGAGGTTACTGATCACAAATCCTGCACAGGACCATCTCCAAAAGGAATGAACAATAGGAAAACATCTAATTATCTAGCACAATAAAAGTTATATGCTATACAACAAAGAAGAGACGTCAATGAATAACGACATACGTGCACTTCGCCTGCCTGTCCTGCAGTGAGGGAGCCCAGTTGGAAGGGATTAGAAGCTAAAATTAGCCTCCTGCATGTTTCTGGAACCTGGGAGGAAACCGGAGAAAACTCGGACGAAACCGACTCAGACGAGGGGAGAACATTGAGACTCCAGAAAGAAAGGCCCTCTGTTTTGGGATCGAACCCCGGATCTTCTGGCTGTGAGGTGGAAGCGCTGCACGCTGCACGCCTATGTAGCGACAAAATAAGTTGGTCATAAGCTTCAGTAGACCAGCCTCCTGGTGTCTGCTCCACAGAGTCGCTGCATGAAAAGAGGCCTCTCGCTCGCAGTTCTTTTGCAGACCTCGGGGACAGAAAAGTCCGGAACAAGGAGCAAAATGCACATTTGGCTTCAGATAGTTGAGATGTTGCAACGCTTCTCAGGCCTGAGGAGATCATCCAAGCACGTTACAATAATCTGGCCGCGATATCACAGATGCATGGATGCAGATCGCCGCGCCGTCCAATGACGAGACAGGACTGATATTAGCGACATTCCTAAAATGGAGGAAGGTGACCTCGTGAATGCTAAGCTAATGCCGTTCCAATCGTCTTTAAAGTGTACTGCGAGCATCTGCTGATATTTGAGTTTATTTTGGTGGTAGTCAGCAAAAAGTTTTCTACTTCCTGTTTATTTTCCTACCTGTCTATGTTGGGTGCTTTATGCTAAGCTCGGAATGACCCACTGTATTTGTGGTTATTAAAGGTATATGGTGGTTTTTGTTCATCCCACTCAAGCGGATGGAAAACGGTGATCAGGAGCTTTATCTTATGTTAGCAAGTCAGTGTCAAGTTTAATAGTTTGAATGTATATTTGAAGGTCTCTAAATAGGCCCCTTTGCTTTGTAGTTGTTTTGTGGATCCGAGGAAGGAGGAGCTGTGACGGAAAAACGACAAACAAAAATACATGTATTTACCGAAAGCAAACATCTGCCCGATGGGGTCGGCTTTGCATATTTACGGGGAAAAAAAATGCCGTAAATATAGTTTACGTATAGTATAATAATAAGATTTTTTAGGTACGTCTCGCGTTTGGACGGTCGTTCTCTTCACACCTCGGACAAAAGCTCAAGGACGAGTTGACGTGGACACGCACGTCACTGAAAACCAGGGTTTGGACAAAGCAGCACGATAAATTCTCTTATATTGTTTCCGCTGTCTGGGAAACAAAAAACGAAAACCGTGCCAACGCGGGCCTCGGGTCTCATATTAAAATTACATTCATTACAATAATAAATCCGACTTAGAAAAGGTAACCTTGAAATTAAGAAGGTGCCGCAGAGGGTTATGGAAATAACAGACTCAAACATTATGATAGTAATAAAGATCAACAAAGATGATGCGATTCATGCACGTCCTTAATTGAGCGTCTTAATGTGGGATTTATTTGCGGGGCTCCTGTAAGGACACGGGGCCCTCCGGCCAGGAGGACGCGCAGGGGAGAAGCTGCACGATTTCAGCGTGGGTGAATTCCGTCTTGGTGCGGCGACGGAAGAAAAAGCAATAACATCTGACAGCATGTAATGGATTTTTGGTTTGTCTACAAGAAACCTGATCACACAGAAATGGGACGGGGACGTAGATCCAATAAAGGCCCCGCGGTGCAGGCTTTCACCCGCCCTGCTCCCTCCGCACGCTAATAAAATACAAAAATTATGAATATGGCTTGTCAGATGTATAAATCTGCTGATGACACCGTGCTTAGCCGCCGACGTGCAGACAAGGGAAACCCTTAAACACTCTCCGCACTGTGGGTGAGCTCGGCGTGGAGGACGTGTCATTTTCATCAACACGAGATGAAAGACCCGCCAGCTGATGCTTGTCACGATCTCCCATCTGCCTCCTCTTTTTTTTCCGATCGCTCCGTTCAAGTGGGAGTACTTTTTGCAGAGCGCGGATCCGATCAGGAAACGTTGTCTATATCGACAACCGCATACAGTGTGACGGCGGAGATGGTGGTCTGGTGCTCAGCGCTTCAGCCCTCACAGCAAGGAGGTCCGTGGCTGTGTGGAGCCTCCATGTTCCTCCCCCGTGTCTGCCGGGGTTTCATTCGGGTTCTCCCGAAGTCCAAAATTATGCTGGATGTTTGTAATTGTTTGCAGATGACATTGTGATCTGTACTGAGAGCAGGGAGCAGGTGGAGGAACATCTAGAGAGGTGAAGGTTTGCTCTGGAAAGGAGAGGATTGAAGGTGAGTCGCAGCAAGACAGAATATATGTGTGTGAATGAGAGGAACCCGGGTGGAACGGTGAGGCTCCAGGGAGATCAAGAAGTCGGAGGATTTCAAGGATTTCTTAGGGTCAACAGTCCAGAGCAACGGAGCGTGTGGAAAAGAGGTGAAGAAACAGGTTCAAGCAGGTTGGAATGGATGGAGAAAAAGTGTCAGGGGTTGTAGGAGATGGAAGAACATCATCCAGAATAAAAGGAAAGGTGAAGGAGACAGTGGGGAGAGCAGAGATGATGGATGGTTTGGAGACACTGACATTGAGCTGGAGGTAGCAGAGATGAAGATGTTGAGGTTCTCTTTGGGAGCGACCAGGATGGAGAGGATCAGGAATGAGTCCATCAGAGGGACGGCACATGTTAGATGTTTTGGAGAGAAGATCAGAGAAGCCGGACCGAGATGGTTGGGTCATGAACAGAGGAGGGATGGAGAATATATTGGTAGACGGATGCTGGAATTGGAGCTGCCAGGCAGGAGATCTGGAGGACCAAAGAGAAGATTCATGGACGTAGTGAGAGAAGATATGAAGGTAGTTGGTGTGAGAGAGCAGGATCCAGAGAACAGGGTTAGATGAAGAAGTTTGATTCGCTGTGGCGACTCCTGAGAGGGAAAAACCCAAAGGAAAAGAAGAAGTTTGTTGGGGAGCTTAATATGACGAGATGAATATATGACAGGCGAATGAGAGAGATATAATAAGATCATAACACTTTATTGATCCCCATAGGGGAAATTTGTTTGTCGCAGCAGCGCAACAATAACAACAAATATAATAATGTGTACTTCATTGATACCTTGTGGGGGAATTCGTTCTCTGCATTGAAGCCATCATGGATGAATCGTGAGCAGTCGGCAGCCGTCTATCAGCTCCAGGGGAGGGTATAGGGGTTCAGTGTCTTGCTAAAACAACACGCTAAGAGGAGCCGGGGATTGAACTCGGTCCCGAGGACGGTCGCTCCGCCTCCTGCGCCACATCGCCCCCGTAAATAAGCATATAAATATGTATAAAAGACACATTTAAAAAGGACAAAAACGACAACAAGGATAAAAATAGATAAAAGAATGACAACAACAGGGATGAAAAAAACAATGCTTGCATGTCTCTGTTGTGTGAATGAAGAAAATCGCACGTCTCTATATGTGGCCCTGTGATTGGCTGGCGACCAGTCACGGGTGAGCCCCGCCTCTCGGCCAATGGCAGCTGAGATGGGCTCCTGCTCCCCCGCATAGGGGCGGCGTGGCGTCCTTGGAACCGAACGTTCCCGGTTCGACAAAACACTGAACCCCTAACTCCTCCCCTGGCGCCGCTCGATGGCTGCCAACTGCTCAAAGTCAGCTTTGTTTGTCAAGTTCTCCACATGTTCTGGACATGCAGAGGAATGGAGAAGGCATTTCACACAAGCTCATGGTGACAAAAATGTAACAAAATAATAATAATACAGTGCAAATTAACAGGAAAATGCACTGCTACCAGAGCACTCAAGGTTCATCTATGATGGGTTAAAGGCAGAGAGGAATTTCCCACAAGGGATTTATAAAAGTATAATAAAAATCTAAAAAAAAACCCGAGTGCAGGATAAGCGTTACAGACAAAGAATGAATGATATGTACAGTATTGCTGTTTATTTAGAGGAATATTGAAAAGTAAAAAAACAACTTATAGGACTAGAACATGCCGTGCAGCCGTCTACAAATAGCCTGATTGTCTGGCTTGCCGTCGTCAAGGGAAGAAATTCAATCCCAGCTGCTTTTTAGACGAAGATTTTGACAAGAATTGACCAGGACCTGGATGACTGAGAACCTTCTATACATAGCATCACTGTTTGCCAAGTACAATAGTAAATCATACATATATATATATATACATATATATATATATATATACCAACAGGGGACGTGGACATGGAGTGTTAGGGTGCGGTAAAGTTTCGCTGAAAGTGCGGCTGCATCTGCAAACCGAAGCGCAGGGAACGTCGGGAGTTTGTTAATGTTTGTTCAGCCTTTGTCATAATGTCTCTCTGTGTATCAAAACTGTTGGTTTTTCTATGAGCTGTCAGCAAAAGTGACTCCATCTTGCCCCGTTCTCACATGGCTACATTGCAATTGTCTGCTCCAGTGAAGCCAATTGCAGTGTGGGAAAGGTCTGCTCTTTCATGGGCACACACACACACACACACACACACATATGTGTGCACGCACACACACGCACACTCACACACACACACACACACACACACACACACACACACACACACACTTATACAGACTCACTTTTGCATTTGGCTAGTTCACTTTGCTGAAACCAACAGACCCCCGGCTGCATTATTTATCTAAACCTGTGAGCTGCACCATTCAGGGTGTTGTAAACTCACTTCAGCTCCTCCAGCACTTCAGTCTATAGTTGTTTACTCCAAGGACCCAAATCATTAAGCGAGCAGATTTTTTCCTTTTTTTTTTTTTTTTTTTTCCCCCCCCGACAGTTACTGAAACATCGATGGAGCTCGGAGCTGATTTCGGTGGCGTTTTCGCACCTCTGTGAGAAAAAAAAAAAAAAAAAGTCTCCTTTTTCGCTAGCATCTGTTGATTCGGTTAGCTTTGGTTTCCCGATGCAAATGTTGTGCGGGAGCCCTTGAGAACCTTGCAGGGCTTACACTTTTTCCCTGAATACTACTTATCCGAGCTGCTTTTACCATTACTCGACAGTAATTGGTTTTTGGACAGTTACGCTTCTGGCCTCTTATTATGGTACTCAAAATAAGCATCGAGCAGAAGTGCAACACTCAAGGCTACATTTCAAACCCCTGCATTTTATCTGCATTTTCAAGTTGACTTTTGATTTCTTATTGGACAAAATTACAATAAAACACACCGTCTCTCCTGCTCCCTCCGCCGTGTGCTCATTTCGACTCCTCTTTCGGTTGTTTATCTTCCTCCGCCGTTTAATGAGTGGCTGCCGAGGCTGCATCCGCTCCCTATAATTGGTCGGAAAGTCCGAAGCATCCCTGGGAAAGGGGCTTTCAAAGTGCGAACCTCAATGAGGTGAAGACAGGTGATCTCTGCTGCTATCTCTCCACGGGGAAGTGTTACAATGACACAATATACAAAATTAAAACGCGAAAGATTGATGGCGGATTCGCTGAAGTGAGAAGGACGGCCCGGAACGGCCGCGTCCGAGAAGATGCGGGGCGACATCTCGTATAAGTCACGGGATCTCTGATTTGCAATTAACTCCACGGGCGGAGAAGCCCTTCTCGCCGCAGCTCTCCGTCTTAATGAAGTGTCAGTCCATTCAAAACCTCTGTCGGCTACAGCCTCCGAGCGGCTGCCGCATTTGTATGCGGTCTGAGGTCAGGACCGCCTCCGCCCGCGATGAAACGCGAGACTCCGCCGCCATCGGTTTGATTTTGCTGCAAAAACACGCCAGGTCGAAATCCCAAACGGTGTCAGAAGCGCTTCATAGATCCATCCATTTCCATAGAACTTGGCAAGCCCCGGTGAGAGAAAGGTCAAACCACAAAGTGGGAGGGATATTGCGGCCGCGGCCGTTTGGTCATGTGTCAAAGCGAAGGAGTTAAGGGAGGCATTTGAATGCATCTCGTCGGCTCATTTCTACTGTATCTGTCAATGGGGCTGGAAAAACACGAGGTTCTCCCCGTGTTCACTTCCTCGACCAGCTGCATTTTTCGCATTCGCGTTCCGAAAAAGGCACATTTTACTAGTTCTGGAGTCAAAGTCAGACTGAGATGGCTCGGACGTGTCGAGCGAAGGGATGGCGAAGATCTGGGCGGAAGGAGGCCGAGGCCGGAGCCGCCAGATAGGACGCCGAGAAGGAGACCGGAGAAGAGATTGATGGACGGAGTGGGAAGGGACAGGAAGTAAATTGGGTTAGATGGAGGCAGATGATTGGCTGTGGCAACCCCTGAGGGGAACAGCTAAAGGGGAAAGAGGAAGAAGAGGATCCCAAAAGAGGCACTGTGGGATCCGAGGTGAACATTGTCGTGAAGGGAAAAGAGAAGAAAAATCAAGATACCTCTCATCTGAAACTAGAATCAGTGAAGTGACACCAGAGGAGAGAAAGATCCCAACAAACCTTTCTGGTCGCTGCACCTGCGTCGCGACACCTCGGAGTTTTTCATTTCGGATGAGACGTTGCGGCGTCGAGGCCGTCCAGCAGAGAGAGATAACCCAGGCTCGTCTCGGGGGGGCGGCGGCGGCAAGTCAAAGCGTCGCTTGGTTTTCCAAAGCCATAAAAGTGGTTGACCGGTTTTCGTTGCGAATGGGACACGGCGGCTGAACTTGGACACTGCGGTGACGGAGCTGCCGTGGGACGCGGTCTTAGTGGGATCGCCTTCAGGTCTACGTCGGGGTTTGCTTCTCTGCCCATTACACAGACCTGGGCAAAAGGTCTACCAAGAGTGGAAATGAACTAACAAAGGATTGAATAAACCCACAATATGAGGGCGAACATAACCTACTCTCGCCGTTCGGTTCATTTTGCTGGCTATAAAATGGATTTCTTCCCCGTAACATCAGGCCGTTATGTATATTTTCCATTCAAAAAACAGAGCCTTTTACGGTGAACCTACCGGAAGACTCTTTTCTTCCGGAATAACTTGATTTAAAACGGAAGAGATGGACGACAACCTGTTGCTCCGAGTGGAAATCTCAAGGTTATTTCCTTTCATTCTCTACTCCAAGTAGCAAAGGCAAAATATTAATACGTTGGGGAAAGTTACGTTATACCGCAAAAGACGCATATTCATCAACATTCATCCATTCATTCAGTCATCCGTTCATTCCTTCCCTGGAGGTGTGGAGGTCACCTTGGACCAGTCCATCACAGGGCCACATCTCGACACAAACAACCCTTCAACATCTCATTCAGACGTCTCGACAGTTACGGGTGTCCAATAAACGACTGCAGGCTGTTGGATTTTGGAGGAAACCGAAGAACCTGGAGGAAACCCATGGAGAACGCGTCCCCTGACTGGGGACCTTCTTGCTTTGAGGTGGAGGTGCGAACCGCCCCTGCTGACCCGGATGCGTATTTCCTCGTGAAATATCACATCTTACACTGGGTTTGGAGAATTACCAAACACTTTTAGGACTTATTTTAAATCCTTCACATTTCAGTTTTAAGGTCAGGAGGATGACGGGGACCCCGGCTCGTAATGAGGCTCGTTCTCGGTTGTAAAAAGGAGCAGAACCCCCCCGCTCCCCCGTCACCCGTCACCATCAACCACCACCTGAACTTTACTATAAAGATGTCTGCGGGAAAGTTCAGACATTAACTCATGTGCGGACACACGCTGCGGCACTTCAACAACAACTTTCATCCGAGGAGACGCTTCCCAGAGATTTACTTTCGACAGGAGATGTTTCTCTGCATTCATTGTATTTATAATGGCCTCATTGTGAATCACGTAGCCTCGGATATTTGCCCATAAGGGATCCAAGCCATTTCGCTAAAAGTAATGAATTGCCGTCCAAGTTTTTTATTTATTTTTTTTATTTCAGGGAGGTTGATAACATCTAATTATCGATGCCTACTTGTGTTTACAAACACACTTCCAATGTTTTCTGCCTTTCTAATTGTTATCTTTGTTTTATAATTATTTTTATTATTATTCATAGTAGTTGTAGTAGTATAAGAAGTAGTCATAGTAGTTGTAGTAGAAGTAGTTGTTTTCCAAACTCTTATACTAATTCATTTATCTCCAGGAAGGTTATAACTAACGATCGATGCATACTTGCCTTAAAGTTAGCACTTCATTTGGTTTCTGCTTTTAGATTCTTATTTTCATTACTAATTATTATTATCCATTATTATTATAATAATTATTACTATTGTTATTATTATCATTTATAGTAGTAGTAGTGGTAGTAGTAGTAGTAGTATCATTATTATTATTATTATTATTATTGCTGTTGTTGTTGTTTTTGATACGTAAATCATAATAAATAAATGCAGTAAGACTGATAACTAGCTATCTATGCATACTTGCATTAAAGTTAGTGTTGAATTCTGCTTTTTAAATCCCCATTGTTATTATCATTATTATCATTATTATGATTATCAAGGACATTTATGTGACAGATAAATGAACGGATGAATAAACAAATACATACATACATGCATACATATAAGTAAATATAAATATACGACAAAAATAAATATATTTCCTTATTTTCTGAAAACCGGAGGCGGTCCCGGGGCCCCCATGAAGGCATTGAAGTGCCTCACTGCCTTTTACAGTCTCACACGGGATCAGCGGTCGCGCTGAAAAACCGAACGCGGCGGCTGTGTGGCCAACGCAGAGCGTTGCCCTCAAGGTAAACAAAAGCCCGTCGTCGATCCTTCGCTTCCTTCCCCGGTAGTACTGCGTGTACCCAGAAGTACCCGGGCTACGCACAACAGTACTTTGAAGTATGATGAGGTTGCATTGATTAACTGTACACTGACTGAGCAAATCCTTTGTCTCACCTTGAGTTCTTTATCATTCGATTTTTTCGGAGACATTTCAGCGGCTTTCCATACATTACGCCTGAGTTTGCAGCACAATAGTGAGCTTGCCACACATTAGCTTTGCGGTCATGCGAAGGGCAGATGCTACTGAAGGGGAGATAATTGGTGGTGAGCTGCCTGAAATGTATAATTAGACAGGACAAGACACTCCCTCTCTTTTCTCTGGTCCCCCCGCTGCTCTGCCTTTTTCAGCGGCTGATCTGAGCGCCTTACAATGAGCTTTGATCTGGGTTAAAGTTTTCTGAGCCTTTTCAGATAGCATCAATTAGCTTCAACACGCCTCGTTGTTTTTGCTTTCCCCCGTCTGGCGCGGCGCCGCAACGCGTCCGAGGGCGTGCCAAACTTTGGGAATTTCTCCTCTTTCCTTTTCTTTTCTTTACCCTAATTTTTATCTTATGTTCTTTCGACTTTTCAGATCGCAATCCCTCAACGGAGCTAGAGTTGTTTCGCCTTAAAATTATTATTATCATCACTCATTCATCTGTCCACCTACCTCTCCATCCTCTCATTCATTCGTTTTTGTTTAACCTCACCTTTTCAATACCGTTCAGTTACAACTTGTAGGACTACTACAGCCTGCGATATTCTTTATTCATTCAGTCATCATCTGAACCGCCTATCCTGCACTCGGGGTCATAGGGGGCCTGCTGTATTGGTCGGGAGGCGGGGTTCACCCTGGACCACAATTAAAATTAAAATTAAAATTAAAATTAAAATTAAAATTAAAATTAAAATTAAAATTAAAATTAAAATTAAAATTAAAATTAAAATTAAAATTAAAATTAAATCAAATAAACATATGCTGTACAATGTCTAACATTATTATTATTATTACTATTATTATTATTATTAGTAGTAGTAGTAGTAGTAGTAGTATTAATAGTATTTTCCATTCGGCTTTTCTCTTCAGGAGTCACCACAGATACAACCATTCACGCTCTCATTCACAGGTCATAGAGAGCCGTAAAAAGCATGAAATCCCATCATTTGCAAACAAAAAAGGAGGTTTTATCATTAATTATATTCATAATTATTATTATTATCATTTTCCGCTCGGCTTTTGCCTTCAGGGGTCGCCACTGCGAATCAACCTCCTTCAACCAACCCTATCCGTGTATCCTCTTCTCTCACAAATCATTATCATTATTTTTATTATTATTTCTATTCCTGGCCGTCGGATGACATGGAGAACCGGTCTGTTTGAATAAAAATCATTCGTTTTTCTGTAAAAATGTGCAGCAAGCGAGCGCACAGCTCCGTCCACTCGCACGTCACTTAGCAGAGCTGAAGGTTTGATGATTAGATCCCATCACATCGCCAATTTTAATAAGAAAATGTAATTCCACATGCAAATTAGTTTTCTGTTTATGATTCCGGGGGCCGGGAGAGGCTCGCAGGGATTCGAGCTAAGAGTTTAATGCTGTCAGTCGTGGCCCTCGTCACGTGGCGCGTTGCCACCCCGGCCTCTCGCCGGTCCAATAACAAGCAGCTTGAGTGTAATGAATGAGATTTGGGAGAATTAGAGGTCATCCGACCCTTTACAGGTGGTCTCGATGCGACGGGCTGGAGCGAAATGTAAAGAGCGCGGGAACGGCGGCTGCTATCAACATGCCCGCTTTGAACAGGACATTAATGCACTAATACTGAAAGGGAGTCATGAAACAGAAATATGCATATTTAGACATATTTTCCCCGCAGGCTGAACACATGAAAGCCGGGCGCAGTAAACTTTTAAGCTGCTCTAAACAACATGACAACATTGGGTGTACAGTTACTGTATACACCCACACCTAATGCTCGTGCCAAGCTCTGAACAGGGAGCTCTTTTCCCTCCCTCTTCTCCTTTGCTCTCTTCTCTCCATCTGTTCCTGGGCTGAGGCAGGGTAAGGAGCCAGGAAGGGCTACGAGCTGGAACAAGTCTATCTGCAGCAGCAGGCCCGGCCTCAGCAGCCACAGAGGGGCTCAGAGTGAATGCTCGAGCCCTCGCCCCCCCCCACCCCCCCCCCCCCCCCCCCCCCCCCCCCCCCCCCCCCCCCCCCCCCCCCCCCCCCCCCCACGCCCCGCCCCCCCCC
>CAAKHD010010834.1:6864-24177 GCA_901007705.1 Fistularia tabacaria | reverse complement strand
CGCTCGGTGGTGGGACTCAACCTCGACCATCTCGAGTCGGTGGCTGTGCGGAGGGTGAAGGACAAACTGGGAGCTATCCTGGACAATCCTTCCCACCCCCTGCACGACGAGCTGTGGCTGATGAGCAGCTCGTTCAGCCAGCGGCTCATCCCACCCCGGTGCAGAACTGAACGCTTCAGGCGCTCCTTTGAGCCCACGGCCATCAGACTGTATAACAGCAGTCTGGACGGGACACATCTCTGACTGCCTGGGGGTATCTGTGCGACCACCACCCCATCACTCCGTCACCCACTCACACGTGTGGTGCCCATAACTACTACGGGTCACTTTGGTTCACTCACTCTATATACTCTTGCTTGTGTTTGCTATCTATGTCTGTATGTGTATGTATATATGTATATGTGTATATTGTGTATGTTGTGTATATTGTGTATATATGTGTGTATATATTATATGTAGGTATCGGTCTGTGTATGTATATACAGTATGTATGTATATGTGTGTGGGCATGTATGCATTTATATATGTGTGTATATGTCTTTCCTAACTGTTTTTTTTTTTCTTTTTCTTTTCTATTGTTGCTGCTGCAACACCCGAATTTCCCCTATGGGGATCAATAAAGTATTATCTTATCTTATCTTATCTTACTACTACTACCCCTACTACTATTAATAATAATATCCATAATAAGAATTTTATTTTATTTTATTTTATTTTATTTTATTTTATTTTATTTTATTTTATTTTATTTTATTTTATTTTATTTTATTTTATTTTATTTTATTTTATTTTATTTTATTTTATTTTATTTTATTTCGGCACTCGGTTTCTCTTTCTATCGTCTGTCTCTATCTAGTGGTTAGACGTTCAAACTGCAGGTTATCGCTGATTGGCTAGCTTTGCGATGTGCTTTTCTGTGATTGGTTTATAAATGTTGTCGGGGGTAAAAATACATTCCCGCGGAAACATAGCATGGTTAAGTATTCCTACTGTTTTGAGGACTTGTGTTTTAATGATATAAAACATGAATCTGTGTGTTAGTAAATATCAAAATTTAACATAGGGATGTGTTTGTCAATTTGAGATTAGAAAATACAGTCGTTTCCTTGTAGAGAAACTTCGAGAAAAGCCGCCGGACCTGTGCAGTTTCAGCCCGGATGACAATAGCAGACGGACTGGCTCGATTTATGGAGTTTCGAAAGCCTCGAAATTCGAAGATAGTTATTCGCCCGGTTGTTGTTTGGCCTAAATGGGGATGTTCGAAGCGTGTGTAGGCGCGGTTCTTTGCCTCCTGGTGTCTGGACCGGGTCCGGTCCGCGGGGATATCACGGATGGAAACACGGAACACCTGAAGAGGGAACACTCGCTCATGAAACCGTACCAAGGTAAAGACAGCTCGGGGAACTTCGTGCTAGCTCGCCCTTTAGCTGTTTGTTTTAGCTGCCTGTTAGACATTAACTGACCACACCTTTAGCCTGTTAGCTGGTTTATGAAGTTTTCCATGGCAAGTATCAGTGTTTGAAATTTATTTATGTATTTTGATGTTATATAAAAGCCCCCTGTAGCTCAAATTGAACGTCAGGTGTCCGAGCGGCGACACTTGATATGAATAGGCGTCACGAGTGGAGGGGGAGGGGGGCATTTACAAGGCGCACCAAGCGCTTAGCAGTTGTATGCTAATAATTCAAGTCATTTCGTAATAAAAGCGTTCAGAACTTAAACATTGCTGTTTGTTCCCTGAATCCCAGAGGATATCAGCGTCCATAACTAGGAATAAAATGTTGGGTGACGACGGTTCCCATCACAATCAGTAACTTTTTCTCACCAATTAATTGTTTCGTGTTATTAAGTTTCTGGAAATCAAGCTAATTATCGTCACACATACATATTCGTAGCTACAGTGTTGATTTCAGAGGCTGAACTTGGTTACACCCGGCAATAAGATTTCTTATGAGCTTTTGTGTTTGTTATCCTTTAGACAATAATATTAACAATAACCCTGTATATCGTCAGTTCTAGAGGTTTTGAAGCGAGTCTCTTAAAATCCACATTTAAACAAGGTATATCCCAGCTCAGTTGATCTCACTATTACTATTTCTAATGCTGAGATTATATTACACATTTCTTCACAGCATTAAAGAGTTGTGAAAAACCTGACTTTGCCATGTAAGCCCCTTTTTATTTTGGTAAATCTCCCATTTCTTCGACTTCCTATGTGACTTTAACGTCACTGTGTTACCTGACCTCAGACGCTGAATGCGGGCGCTGCCTAATACTACAGGTTCAAGTAACCTGAAGCAACGGGAATAATTTTGAGTCCTCTAAATTGCATCTAAACACTAAGACTCCTAGTGAACTCACTTCCTGGAGCCTCTGATTTAAAAAGAAGGAAAAAAAAAACAACCCTGTCCTGCATCCTGTGTGTTCTGTGCCGCAGGTGTGGGCAGTAGCCCAACAAGCCAGTGGGATTTCTCCGGCAGCACCCTGGTGACCAGCTCGTACGTCCGACTGACACCGGATGAGAGGAGCAGGCAGGGGTCTATCTGGAACACGGTGGTGAGGAAGATTTCTATTTCTTGTGACGACTGAGAGACAACAGAAGAAACAGATTTTCGAAGACTTAATGATATTTATGCCCTCCCTGTGCGGTGCAGCCGTGTTACCTGAAGGACTGGGAAATGCACGTTCAGTTCAAAGTCCACGGGTCAGGGAAGAAGAATCTCAATGGAGATGGCATCGCCATATGGTACACAAAGGACCGGCTGCATCAAGGTAAGGCTTTTGACCGGCGTGGAACCCAGCGTTGGCGGAGTAGGGCCTCATCCGGGGTGAAATACTCCTCCCGGAGTTTCAGTGGAACCTGGGGTTCCTCTGGTAGTTTCAGGTAACTGTGAAGAGCCCAGGCACGAGAGACGACCTCTGTGGCGGCGGCCTCGGCTCTGGTAAGACCCCCGCTTCTCTGAGCAGCTCCGGCTCACCTGGTCCTCTGCCTCCACCTCAGGGCCCGTGTTCGGGAACCAGGATCAGTTCCTTGGCCTGTCCATATTCGTGGACACCTTCCGCAACGACCTGCACGGCATGGACGTAAGTGCTGATTGACGGCTTGTCTCTCCGCAGGGCCCGCCTTCTCCGACCACGCCCTCTTCCACGGCCTGGTGGTTTTTATAGATACTTACTCTAACGATGACGCTGCCGACGTGAGTGGTTTCCTCTCGCCAGCATGTCATCCGTGGTGGTCCCTCTCACTTCCTTTTAACGTTTTGGAAGTCGGCATGCGTGTGAGCATGTTTGTGTGTGTGTGTGCACGCGCGCATGTGCGTGTGCATGCGCGTGTGCATGCATGTGATGTCCTGTGGCATGCCGTGTGCTTAACCGTGTCCGTGGACGATGGACCAAATTTCATCGGAGGTCGTCATCTGACCTGGACTACATTCACACTGCGCTTGGCCATTTTTGATCAGCTATTACTTTTCATATTAAACTAAAGATGTGAATCCATAAATCAATTATCCTGCTTAGTGCCGGATTTACATTGTTGACAGAGTATAAGGTAATAGGACTGCTGCTAATTTGATGAACGTATCAGCTGAAGTAGTATCTGTATATATTCCTTGTATTTTCAAGTGTTATTGAAGTAGAGCATTAAAGATTCTCCATGGCGATGCTGAAGATCACCTGTTGGACCTTGAGGTTGTGGATCATCTGTATTGATCGCTTGCTGTCCAGCCCCTCAGGGAGGGTCCGGTGTCAATATTTGATGGCCGAATGTTGGCCGATTGTGACGCGTTGTGAACGTAGGCCGACACCCCCCACCCCAACCCCGAGGGTCCTGGGTTCTAACGCCAGGGTTTCTCCGCCCCGCAGCGCTCCTTCCCTTACATCTCCGCCATGGTGAACAACGGCTCGGTCAGCTACGACCACGGGAAGGACGGCCGCGCCTCCGAGCTCGGCGGCTGCTCCGCCGAGGTCCGGAACCGGGACCACGACACCTACCTGGCCGTCCGCTACTCCAAGGGCCGGCTGACAGTACGTGGCAGCACCGGAATTATCTACACCCTAATGCGGGATTTAAGACCCCGTTGGAATAACCCAGGAAACAATCTCAGTGTCTGCTTCGCTTTTACACCTTTCATTGTCGTCTTATTTTAATAATAATCATTTTTACATTTTAATTTTTCCGAGGAGCTGATTTTGCGTCAAATGTAGCAGGATTGAAATTAAAAAAAAAAATTAATTTCCAAGCAGAGCTGCCACATTGGAGAGACCTTTAATTTAAAATGTGGTACTTGACGCGCCCACAACTGACCTCTTATTGGTTGCATTATTTCCGGGAAACCCCGCCTCGTTCGCACGGTAACCAGTCAGATTAGCTCTCCTGCGCCCCCGCAGGTGATGGTGGATGTGGACGACAAGAATGAGTGGAAGAAGTGCATCGACATTGGGGGCGTCCGGCTCCCCACCGGGTACTTCTTCGGCGCCTCTGCGGCAACGGGGGATCTTTCAGGTGGGCGAAGCCGGAAACCAATGCACGCCCTTTAGGTGAATTTTAAATTATGATCAACCCCTTTATACCTGGTAATCTGCATCCCCCCCACAGATAACCACGACATCATCAGCATGAAGCTCTACCAGCTGATGGTGGAGCACACACCCGAGGAGGACAACCTGGACTGGACCAAGATCGAACCCAGCGTCAGCCTCCTCAAGTCGCCTAAAGGTGGGTGGAGCCTAATCTGACGGACGCCACTGTGATGCGGAGAAAAAAACTTTTCTTAAAAAACTTACTTTTGACATTTTAATAATCCCAGTTCAACCTTTTGTAATCTAGATTTTCTTTTTTTCCTTTTCCTTTTCCTTTTTATATTCTCCTTTTTTTTTTTTTTTTTTTGAAGTAGGTCTCGTCGTCACTTCAGATTAAATTTTCATTTGCTTTGGATTTTTTCAGACGAAATTATTCCAAAGCGAAATTAGTAGGGATTATTGCAGCTGATTAAAAAGGTGATCAATATGCCGGTCCCCTTCACTGATGTTTTCTTTTTTTTGATTTGAGAAGATTCAGAAGTCATCACCGTAGCAGAAATCCGCCATGTTGTCAGTGGAATGTTGTTAAAATTAAAAAAAAAATTAAAAAATCATGATAATCCGGATCTCCTCACCACTGCAACAATCTGCATATTCATCATCACGGGAATGTTTTTTTTCCCAATCTTTTTTTTTTTAATTATGGAAAGCCCAACTGTCATCCGCACGGCAATAATTTACCACATCATTGGTAGAATGTTTTTTTCTGTTTTTAATTTTTTTTGTCATTTGGGAAATTCAGATCTCATCACCCCGGCAACAATCCGCCACATCATTGGTACAATTTTTTTTATTTCTTCATTTAATTTAATTTGTAATTTTTTTTTATTGTGAAAATTCAGATAGGAAGGAAAACCGTTATGAAATGAAAATAAGGACACACGCGGATATGAAGGGTTGATGATGATAGTGATGTTGAGGAGGAGGAGGAGAAGCAAACGCCACAATGACCTTCCCCCCCCCCCAGACAACGTGGACGACCCGACGGGAAACTTCCGGGGGACGCCGCTGACGGGCTGGAAGGTCTTCCTGCTGCTGCTCTGCGCCCTGCTCGGCATCGTGGTGTGCGCCGTGGTGGGGGCCGTGGTGTTCCAGAAGAGGCAGGAGCGGAACAAGAGGTTCTACTGAGGAAGAGAAGAACCTGGGAGGAGGTGGCGGGTTCCTAAACCTCCAATGTGAATTTATTTTCTAGAGATTGTACAGATGTTTATAAGAATGAAGCACTGCGTCGGGACGAGGGGTTCCGTCCCTCCCTTGCTCACCCCTCCTCCTCCTCCGCCTCGTCTCGGGACTATTTATAGGAGCGGCGCCTGACAGACACGGTTCGGGGCTCGTGCGCCCTGGCACTGCTGATTCCTGTTCCTTTTAATAGATGTTTTAAATCTGACTCTTTACTGCGGGAGGTGGCGCCGCCCATTGGTGGAATGGCGGGGGGGGGGTTACAGGGCCCTGGTGTTGGATGAAGGAAGGCGTCTCTGTCCTGATGAACCGAATCCCTCGAGAGGAACCGAACGTCTCATCTGATTGTTTTCTGAGCTTTTCATTTTTTCTTTTGTTCCAACTTTTTCGAATCATAATTTGCAAGTGAAGACTTGAGTTCCATCGAAGTTCGGTCTCCGTTTTATTTCATCTCTGACTTTCGGGCTGTTTTGGTTTGTTGCTGTTTTTGTTTTGTTTTTTCCAGCATCTTTTTAATTTTCCTGGAACTACTTTCTGCAGTGCCGTGGTCATTTCCAGGAAACAAAGAAAACTGCTCCCTGTCAAATGTTATGCTCTGAAGTTTACGTTTTTTTGTAATATTTTTTGGTCTGACAACCTTTTTCAGTGCAGAGTTGTGGAGCACAAACACTTTTTCTGCTGGTTTTTTCCCCCCTTGTTTGGTTTTGTCTCAAAGACGTGTGTCCACAGGCGACGCTCTCCTCCATGAATGGCGTCGCAGGAGCTTTGTTTTCTTTTTCTTTCTTTCAACGAAAATAAACAGAACTCGTCATTAAAAAAAGGAAAGCTGCATCAGGATGAGGGTGTTTTGTATTTGAAAAAAAAAAAAAAAAAAACAACCCTGAAAATGTCTTCAGATGTTCTCAGATGTTTTGTTTTCATGAAATGTTTCTGCCTCGCCAACGGCCCTGCAGCCTTAGGTCACAGGAATAACAAGGAAGTGGGAGGAGCCAGAGGACCGTTAGTGTCAACAGCGCAGTTAGCCTTCGCGGTGCCGGTTTGCGTGCAAATAAAAAAAGGTGCACTTTTCGTAAAGAAATTTGTCTGCAATGTTTGTTTTTTGAGTGACCAGGCCACGAAGAGATTATTAAAGGAGTTTCATTTATTTATTTTTTTTCTTGTCTAAAACCCAGAACTTGTGTTCACATGCTTAAAAAATATCATTATCTGCAACAGAAATTTAGTGTTTTTTTTTGTTTTTCTTAAATTAAACCTCATGGTAATTTTCTGGTGCGGCGGTCACTAGGAGTTATAATCCACCAATTCCCTGCGTGAAAATTCCTTATTTAAAAAAAAATAATTTCTATGATTTTGGCAAGGAAAATCCCTTTAAATTGACGACTTTGAGGAAAAAAAACAAAAAATGGAAAGTAAATTCCTATTTACAAAATTAGAATTTTAGATTTTTTTTTTTTTTCCTTCAGTTTAATGAAATGTCCAACGAAAGCTTTGAAACATGACTGCTGCCATGCCAGCTTAACATGGAAATCGATTGAAGTTAAAATGTGTTCTGTGATTGAGTGGTGTTGAACAAGCACAGGACGGATCCACGGCAGACTCTGCCCAGTGCTGCCCCCTGGTGGCTGCAGTCAGGACTATCAGGACTTTTTACATAAGGGAATCTAAGTAGCTGCTTTTTGGTGGGTTTCGTTTTATTTTGAAATTGTGCGGAAATGAAATAGGATAATTAAACAGCCCCCCACCACGTTTAATATGCTCCTCTGTGTTTTTATCATGTTTTTATAGCCGCCAGCTTGTTTGTTTACAAGCTAACAGGGAACTCTGCCGAGACCGTTAAGCATTTATATGGTTGAAATTGAAGGTAATGGTGCGTTCAGGAACCTGCTGTTCACAGAGACAGAACAGAGTCTCAATGCGAAAAGGTTCCCATGCTAGAAATGTGATGGCGGACGACTTTTCCCACCCTAATCACAGGTACTTGTGCTTCTCACAACGGCAGTGATGTTAGCATTGATGCTACGCTAAAGCTATGGTGTTCCGGAAGGGCTCAAAAACACGTTCACAATAACAAAGTAATACTTCTGTTTCTGTCAGATATCTTGGCCGCCAGGATACTCGGAAAGCCCTCATTGATGGACACATCAGTATACAGAACAGTACTACAGTCAGTGAGTGTTTAGCAGCAGAATACGCATTTTCTAACAGTATGAAACTTTGAAAAAGTTTTTTTGTCGCGTAGCGGCAGCCATGTTTGAAACTTGCCTCCTCCCGCCCCGGATCCTGAGGGGGAAGAAGGAATGACCTTCGTGACCGATGCTAACTAGCAGCCTCGCTAATCAGCCGCTTGTGTTTGCTGTTCATCTAAGGTGATGAAGGTGAGGAGGAAGAGATTATAAATTGTGAATTGTGAAATTTTCAGATATAAATGGCCACAAAAAAGACAAGATAAATACGATTTTTTTATAGATGATGAATAAATTAAAATGTGTGCAAAAGCTGAGTTTACTCATTAAACTTCGAAGCAAACGACCCCGGTACCCAAAATTCTCCGGAGTTGTTTTGTTTGGAAAGGGTGCGTGAAGATCTTGATCAGAACTGAGTGATTGGATGTAAAGACGTATCAATACAGAACCCGATCACGATCAATACCATCGGTCTCGACGGAAGGTGTCTTGAGATGAACGGGGAGGAAGAGAAGGGAGGACGAGCGACGGAGAAGTGAATGGGGATGTAGAGACAACGATCAGCCACTGGGTGGCGATGTAGCGCTGCTCATTAGGTCTGCTCGCCATGTGCCCAGTAGTGTGTGTGTGTGTGTGTGTGTGTGTGTGTGTGCGTGCGTGCAGTAAAATGGGTCATTTCTGAACCACCGAACCTCCATATTCTGGTCCTCCTGAAAGTTCTACCTTCACCCGGGTGAATGGTTGGATGTCTGTCATTGACGGCTGACCCTGCAGGTTAAGCCCCGCCTCCCACTCCAATGTCCATTTCGATTGGCTGAAGATTGATAGACAATGTAAAGTGGAAGAACCTCCTCAACACTGCAAGGTGTCCTCGACTTTATTGAAATTATCCAAGTTGTGTTTTATCCAATCAGAGGCCAGGGAATCAATGACATCACAAGCCGATAGGAAAGTTGTCGGGACTGTCAGTGATCCGCTCGGGATTGGCCCTAATCCCGTGGTTTGCCGTGGGATTTGAAAGGCGGAGCATCTTTTGAGATGATTCGGCTTCTCGGGGAAAGCTCCCAAGCGCAAATTCGGACAAATCCGATCTTAGGGCGGTGGGCGGGGTCCGCCGGTGTTTGTCGGATTAAGTTCCGGCTCACCTGTCACTCCTGCTCTCGAAAGCACACACACACACAGACACACACGCACACACACACACACACACACACTGTGGTATTATAAATGTGTGTGTTGCTACGTTAAAGACACAAGGTTTCAGTTTTCTGTTTCATTTTATCCGTCCTCAAGGTCAGCGCTGCTTTCATTAATTCTTAATTATTTATCTGAGGCTGAGTTTGTCATTCAGGCGTGTGTGTGTGTGTATGTGTTTGTGTGTGTGTGTGTGTGTGTCAGCAATCTGGTATTAAGAATCCCCGTCCCCCCCCCCTTTTCAATTCGGATTAATATACGAAAGAAAAAGAATCGCTGAGGCTTCCACCACACGTCGTACAGACACACAACCTCTCACCCTGTCATACGGAGACACTCGTTCGCTCATTCACCCTCTCATTTATAAGAAATTCAATGTCAAATGTCACAGAGACACAAACACTCATTCACATGCGAAATAGAGATAAATAATTCAGTGTTAATTCACATTAACTATTCACTCGCTCATTCACACATGATATACAGACATACAACCATCCACTCACTCATTCACATGTTATATAGAGACGAACGACAATTCACCCTGTCATACACAAGTCACACAGACGTACAACCGTTCACCCTGTTATCACGTGTCAAATGGACGTGCAATCATTCACCCTCTCATTCACACGTCGTGTAGGGACATAAAACCATTCACCTTGTCGTTCAGGAAAAGCCGCGACCAGTTAACATGCAGGTCCAACTCCCCCCACACCCCCTTCCCGACCCACCGAGACAACCCGACCATCGGGCAGATTGAGAACAGGAACATAAAGAACCGAGACGTTGCTTCGCGCCCGCCGACGCCGAGGTTCCACCCGAAACAATAACGCAAAGCAAAAAACATCGTAATCTACATCACAACGGAGGCGACTATATAATGATTTGTTTTGTTTTCTTTCTTCCCAGGAGGACGCAGGCGGAAACAATGCAAACAGAAGCGGGAGTGGGTTGGGGGGTCCGGACGGAGACCGGGGCCGGGGTCTGGGTCCCATCAGGAGCAGAGGTAAATTGTACGGGGACGGGGGGGGTTGTTTGTCGGAAAAATGCAAATTATCAGTTGATGCTCAGTTGATGCTGCTTGGGGCAGTTTGGGGTTCAGTTTTTATTGATATTGTTGCGCTGCTGGAACAAACGAATCTCTCCTATGGGGATTAATAAAGTTGTATTTTCATATCTTATATTGAATTTATTGATATTATTTTTACACATGAGTGATTGATTTTATTATTGTTAATTATCATATGAATATTATTTTTCTTTTTTTTTTAAACGCAAACTTAAAGTTGTGTAAAACCAAAAAGGAACGGCAGCGGATGTAGGGAGGTCAACGACGAGCGGTTGGCAGTTTATTTTAAAATATTTCACTTCGAAATAACTGAGACAATTAGGAGAATAAATTAAGACGGATGAGAGGTGACCACGTGTGTCCCCCCCCTTGGTTCTTTCGTTAATGGTACGGTCCACCTGCTTCGCAAATTTCGGTGCGGTTCGGAGAAAACGATCTCGGTTGGCCTCCGATCGAACTCTGTTGGTTCAGACCAAAGGTTGGAGGCGGGGCCAAATGCGAGACATCACGGGAACCAGGAAGTAAACGTATCGACAACGCCGTTTTTTTTTTGTTTTTTTTTAAAGGGACAAACCAGCAAAAAGGAAGGAAGGTTCACTTCCTGGTTCTGTCCACCAGACCAGCGGCTCACTTCCTGCTTGTCTTCTTCGCTAGTGTTTATTCACGCAAATCAGGGCGAAGGTGCCCCTCCACAAACACGTGGTATCGTTGGAATGGTTTGGTCCACGGAGGAGGAGGAGGAGGAGTGAAATTCGAGCGAAGGGCGGACGGGCCGGAGCACGCCCGGGCTGGCAGCGAGGAACGCGGTGGCGCGCGGCAGTGGGCTAAAGGTCGCCGTCGTTCTCCCGTTTCTCGGGAAGCGTGAACCTCATCTTCTAGATGTCACCGCAGATGGTTGAGGGTTCTAGTTCCTGGTGTTTACTCGGTTCTGGAGCTTCCCGTGTTCTTCCTCATGCCTTGCAGGGTTCTCCCTGTGTGCAACCTTCGCGGTCTCCTACCTGGGTTCTCTCCAGGTTCTCCTGTCTGGATTCTTTCTTTTTGAATGTTCCACGTTCTCCATGTTCCTTCCTTGGTTCTCTCCATGTTCTCTTGCCTTGGCTTCTCTCCAGGTTCTCCATCTGCCTCGGTTCTTTCTCGGTGGAGTTTCCATGGTCCTTCCTGGGTTCTCTCCATGCTCTCAGCCTGGGATGTCTTCATGTTCTCCCGGGTTTTCTCCATGTTCTCCTGCCTGGATTCTTTCTTTTTGAACTTTCCATGTTCTCCGTGTTCCTTCCTCAGTTCTTCCCTTGCTTTGGTTTCTCTCCAGGTTCTCTATCTGCCTGGTTTCTTTCTTGGTGGAGTTTCCATGTTCTCCATGGGTCTGCCTGGGATGTCTCCATGTTCTCTATGTTCTCCTGCCACAGTTCTCTCCAGGTTCTCTTGCCTCATTTTTTTCCATTTTCTCCTCGCATCTCTCCATGTTCTCTTGACTGGATTCTCTCTTTGTGAATTTTCCATGTTCTTCATGTCCTTTCCTCAGTTCTCTCCCACAATCTTCTTCCTGGGTTCTCTCCATGTTCTCCTGGGTCCTCTCCATGGTCTCCTTTCTGGGTTTCTCTCCAGGTTCTCCATCTGCCTGGATTCTTTCCTTGTGAAGTTTCCATGTTCTCCATTGTCCTGCCCGGGTTCTCTCCAGGTTCTCATGCCCAGGATGTCTCCATGGTGTCTCTCCCCGTTTTCCTGGTTTCTCTCCATGTTCCTCTGCCTGGGACCTCCAGGTTCTCCATCCTAAATCGTCCGTAGATGTGAACGAGAGGATGAATGGTTGGACGTCTCTATATGTCAACCCTTATGACTGACTAGTGACCCTGTGATTGACAGGTGACCCGTCAAGGGCAAACCCCGCCTCTCACCTCAATGACAGCCGTGATTGGCTGCACCTAAACCCCATACTATTATCACCAATGAGTGCTTTAGATTAAGAATGAATGAATGAATGAATGAATTCATGCATACTTTGCTTGCACCACAGATGAGTTATATATGCACATAAATACATAAATATACGTAAATATGTGTGTGTGTATACATACATATATATGTGTTTTTATAGATATATACAAATACTTTGTTTTGCTAGTTTTATGATGTGCTTTTTAGAGATATCATGTGTTTTTTTTAGCGATATCATGCTAATCATGCTAGCTTGTGGCTTGTTTTGGACTTTCTTCGGGATTTGATTGACAGCTGACTCAGCCGCGTTTGGCTCCCCCCCCCCCCCGTCCCTTCCAAGGTGACGGACAAAAACCCGTCCTGGAGGGTAAAAAAAAACTCAAATCAAAAGTCCCCCGTTGAATGACGAAAGAAGCAATAAAGCCCAGTCCTCGTCAACAATGACAATAATATCTAATTTGCATCTGAATATATAAAGTGCGCACAGGAGGGGGAGCAGTGCTTAAGAAGGGATCAGCTCAAATTAATTTGTTTGGAAAGTTTTCTCCGGTTAAAATATAAGTTCTGGTCATCTTTTTAAATCTTATTTTGTTTTGTTATGATGTGAGACCTTCCAGTAAATAAACCGCCCCACCTGCATATAACCCGGACGCTATTATTCCAATGCTCCCATCGACAAAAAAAAAAAACGTGTTGCCGAGCAACAGCGGCCTATCTGTCTGCCTGGAAACGTCGCGAAAAGTACAGATGCGATTTTACTTCAGAGACTCATTTCTTAACATAGCCCGCCCGCCTGTCACGATGTGAAACTTAAAAACAAACATGCGTTATGCTAGTTAAAGAGTCAGATTATTAGCTGAGCATTAGCATGTTTCCCCCGACTTGACTCTTATTGTTCCAGGTAACTCCAACATGAATTCCCCTCAAACGAATACTTTTTAAATTCCGTTTTAAATCACCCGTGAACACAGAGCCGGTGCCGCTGTTTGTGTCCCGGTACCACTATTTGGCAGGAAGTAGGACGGCGGCGGCGAGTTGAGCGGGTGGTGGAAACATAGCGTCCCCGTATGAGTTGCATCCAGGAATTAGACCCGTCCATGTAGCAGGGACATCGTTGCGCGTCTACTCAAACTCGGCAGTTTGTTTTTGTTTTTTTTTTGTATTCACTCGTCTCCTTCTGGTCCCGATTGGCAGGGAGGCATTTAAGATGCAGGACAAAACACCATCTCGCCGCTCACGCACTCACACACACACTCACACACACACACACACACACACACACACACACACACACACACACACACACACACACACACACTCACACACACACTCACACACACACACACACACAAACACACACACACACACACACACACACACACACACACACACACACACACAAACACACACACTCACACACACACTCACACACACAGACTCCTTTGAATTTCTCCCCTTTTTTTTTTTTCTTTCTTCTGCCCCGATAACTTTGCATCTGCTGGCACTTAAAATTGCAGGAAACAAAAGGAAGCGAAACTTTCTTAAGTAATAGAGCCCACACACGCGTGTGTGTGTGTGTGTGTGTGTGTGTGTGTGTGTGTGTGTGTGTGTGAGACCTCAAGGCCACTGCTCAGAGATAACAGGCCAGATTAGCAGGCGTCCTCCCCTAGCTAGCTGACAAAGGCCCTCTCAGTGTTATCAGATCGCCTCCTCGGACCCGCCCTCCTTCCACGCGGCCAGCAAATACAGTCCGTCCAGGGTCACGGCCAAGACACCTTCACACACACACACACACACACATGCACACACACACACGTATGCACACACACATGCACACATGAGATAGTTTTTGCGAAGAAACAGTAGACGGCAAAGTCTCCAGCTGCTCCTTACACCATCGCATCTTGCCAGATTAAATTGTTAACCTTCTAATGAGTAAATCAAAGCAAGAATGTGTGTATTTATTTATTACATTTATCAATTCATTCATTCATTCTTTCATTCATTCATTCTTCAGAACTTGGAAAACTAATCTCCAAGGATCTTGATGCGAGCAAGAGATCGCAGTAGAAACTGACCAACATTATTGTTGTTGTTATTTTAATTGTTTATTATTATTATTACTTTAATTATTATAATTATTGCTGGTTGTTAATGTTATCTTTATAATTATTCCTTTTATTATTGTTTCTTTTGTATTACTATTTTCATTGTTATTATCAGGACTATTTTTGTCTTAAGGTCGGCAAAAAACTACTAAAGCACAGAATTTCATGACTAAATTAATTTAATTAATTTTGCTCTCAGGGTTGCAGGGGGAGGAGCCTATCCCAGCTGTCATTGGGCGAGAGGCGGGGTTTGACCCCGCATGGACCAATCAAAGGGCCAACGAAAGAGATCTGCAGCCGTTCATCCTGTCATTCATGACATTCACCCGTTCACACTGACGTTCACAGGTCGTGTAGAGACACATCGCTGTTCATTCACCCGTTCACACTTCACATAAAGACAAATAACCATTCATCCTCTCATTCTCATTGTGACGACAGTTGAGAAAAGTAGCATTTCGTTGTATCAGCTAGTATAAGTGTACGTGTGTGTGTGTGTGTGTGTGTGTGTGTGTGTGTGTGTGTGTGTGATGCGTCGCTTGCCTCCGATTATCAGTTCTTTGTCCCGGCATTTCTTTTTTCTTTCCAACCAACCGATTGGAGCTCCTCTTCGGGGCCTTTTAGGACCGTCGGAAAAGCGACGTCCCGTCTCTCTCTCTCTTTCTTTCGGCCATTGTTGCCACGGCGCCCGATAGCGGCCTTGCCCCCCCTCCCCTTACGATAACAACGGTGAAAAACCCCCGACAATGCGGGCCTTCTCCCTCTCTCTAATCGCCTCTCCCAAGTCGTACACTGATAAAACGAACTTCCTCCGGCGGGTGTTTCTCTCTCGGACTAGCGATTGTTCCAGATCCCGAGTTTTGCGGCGAGAAAGAGACAGAGGAGAAGTTTTTTCCTTGTTTTTTTTTTAAATTTTTTAAAAGTCTGTACAGAGCGCATCGAATTGCTATCCCAAGCCAGTGGCAGGTAGAGCCGGCTCCTTTCAGGGCCCCTGGAAGGGGATTTGAAAAAAAGCTCACACACTGCAGGAGGTTCAGAGGAGACAATAAATCGCCCAGACGTGTGAACGGGAGGGCCGATGGTTGCATGTCTCTGTACGACATGTGAACGAAGAGGTGAAATGCTGTGCGAGAGAGGGTGAATTTTTGTCGAAATCTTCTTGTGGTGGCAGCTGGACTACAATTTCTTCACTTCTTCTGTTCTTCAGCCCTTAAAAACAAAAACCAAAAAAAAAAAAACCCTGGCAGTTATATTGGGGAACTCCTCTGGGTGAAACATCTTTCAGTGAAGAAATACAAGTCCGTTTGCCACCACGAGAAGATTTCACCAAGAGTTCACCATAACCCGGATGACTGAAAACTTCTACAGAGAGTATGGATGGTTGCTTGTCTATATGATGTAAATGAAAGGGTGAATGATTGTATGTCTCTACAGATGTGTGAATGAGAGGGTGAATGGCTTGATATCTCTGAATGTTGCTTGAATGACAGGGTGAATGGTTGCATGTCTCTATATGACATGGCTTTATATCTCTGTATGACATGTGAATGAGAGGGTGAATTCTTGTCTCTATGCAACATGTGAGTGAGAGGGTGAATGGCTGTCTTTGTATGACATATGAATGAAAGAGCGAATGGTTGTATGTCTACAAATGCATGAATGAGAGGGTGAATGGATTTATATATCTATATGACAAGTGAATAGAAGAGTGAATGGTTGTATGTTTCTACAAATATGTGGCTGAGGGTGAATTGTGTGTCGACATGACATGTGAGTGAAAGGATGAATGGTTGTATGTCTCTTCAAATGTGTGAATGAAAGGGCGAGTGGCTTTATATCTCTCTATGTTATTCTGTTGTCTATTTTTATTATTGTTGTTTTCGTCCTTTTAATTGCCTCTTCTATTTATATTTATATTCATATTCATTGATATTGTTATTGTTACTCTGTTGTAACAAACAAATTTCCCTTATGGGAATTAATAAAGTACTATTTTCTATTAGTAGTAGTAGTAGTAGTACTATTTTACCTTATCTTATCTTATCTTATCTTATCTTATCTTATCTTAACTTATCTTATCTTATCTTATCTTATATTATCTTATCTCATCTTATCTTATCTTATCTTATCTTATCTTATCTTATCTTATCTTATCTTATATTATCTTATCTTATCTTATCTGACGTGTAAATGATAGGGTGAATTGTTGTCTATTTGCCAAATGAATGACGGACTAAATGGTTGTGTGTCTCTACTAATGTATGAATGAGAGGGTGAATGGCTTTATATCTATATGACGGGTGAATGAGAGGGTGAATTGCTGTCTCTATTTGACATGTGAATGAACGAGTGAATGGTTGTATGTCTCTACAAATCTGTGAATGCGAGGGTGAATTGTTATATGTCTTTATGACGTGGATGAAAGGGTGAATGATGGTATGTCTCGACAGATGTGTGAATGAGAGGGTGAATTACGTGTCTGTATGTTGCTTGAATGAGAGGGTGAATGGTTGCATTTCTCTATAATTGGCTCTGAGGAAAAATGGATAGAATAGAAAACCAATGAATGAGTGCATGAATTTTCCGCTGTCATGTGATCCAAAAGGATCCGAGCGTTTCATGCTAGCCCAAGGTTAGCTTAACCGAATCATGCTAACGCAGTCGAGTCAGACAAGTCGAAGTTATTTTATATTTGTGAATCTTTTTTCCACTTCCTGTTTTATCCGAGCAGGAAATACATTAAAAGACTTTCAGAATAAAATTATTTTCTTTTCCCTGTGATTGAACTGGAGATGGGAGACCCGCAGGGGCGGAGCCAGATGGACGGCGGTCCCACGGCGAGGCCGATTCAGGGCCTGCGAATCAGGAGGGCCTCAACCCGTCAGTCTGCTGGTCGTTTCCTGGGACCCCACTGTTCATGCGCACACACACACACACACACACACACACACACACACACACACACACACACACACACACACACACACACACACACACACACACAGAGGGGGGGAGAGCTGGCGCGGGAGGACAGACGAGGGGGGGGAGTGTGGGGGTGAGTGGG
>CAAKHD010010833.1:37117-39617 GCA_901007705.1 Fistularia tabacaria | reverse complement strand
CTCGATTCCGGACGACGTGACAGAGCCGTTGTTCGGGGTTGATTCTTCTGAGGACGATTTTTTATGGTTCTCCCACACGTCCGCATTTCAAAAGCATTTAAAAACGATCTTTCATCCGGTTCGAAACCGTCCGCGTTTCGGCACAGTAATATGATGGCGGCCTGCCATTTCAGATAATCATTCTGGTTTTGCAGAGGTTTTTTTTTTTGGCGTGCTGTTAGAATTTCATTGAATTTAATGAAAGGCCGTTCGCGCAATGACAATTCTGCTTCGTGCCGTTTTTTCGAAGTAATTAAAGCTGCGGACTTTCTCGATTCCTTGCTCCATCTATTTTGATCTCGAATAAAACGAGTCCGGAAGCGAAGGGTGTCTCATTTTTTCTCAGTAAATCAAATATGACCCGGGACACGGCTATTGTCCTCAAAGTTAGAACAGCACCAAATGCACGGAGCGGACGCCGCTGTGTTCACGGGGAGGCGGAAATCCTGAAAGCCTCTATTATTTAAAGTGTCTGGACGGCGGTGTTACTCCGGGTTCACCTTCATCATCCGACTGCATCGCCCCGTGTGTCTCCTGTTATAAAACCTCACCAGATTTAATGCCGCGCGCAGTCTTAACCTCCTCGAGCCAGTTAATTTCGGTCTCTTCGACCTGATCAATCCAACAAATACGGATAAAAAAAACCGACATATTTTTACAGGTAAGATTTAAACATAAATAAACAAGATTAGAGCTATTCATACCCAAAAAATTCATACATTTTTTTCTGTAATATATATAAACTGCAGTTTTCAGGACCAGTTATGCACTTATTAATAATAAATATTTTTTTGAATCTATCCACTGTGTTTTCACTTCACTTTTCTACATTTTTTTTATGGTTTAAATTGTTTTCATTTTTCAAATATAGTAGAACCTCGGCTTACGCATTTAATCCGTCCTTTGACTCCCTCCCCGAACCGAAATGTCTGCGAACCAAGTCAATATTTCCCACTGAAATCAATGTAAATCCCATTGATCCGTTCTCCAGCCCCCAAAACACACTCTCGCTTTTGGAAACTTTTTTATGGGTTTTTTTCAAATCAAAATAACAGAAAAGAATTAAAGCTAACCTTGATTGTGACTGTTTTTCTGGTGTTCTTTCTCTTTTTACCAGCGTTTGTACGCTAAATCAGCAAAATTATAATCTTTTCGCATATGAGACTCTTGCTAAAACCACCTCCAGGAAGCTGAATTCATTACTCCAAACTTACAATCACTTTTCTACTTCTTCTAAGACTTGAGACCTTTGCTTCGTTAGCATAGTCGCCCCTTTAGCCACATCGGCCGTCTTTAGCTCATCTTCGACCTTCAGGATGAGCTTCAGTGACACCAACACCGCGTTCACGTTTGGCTATTATTTCCTTTTTCAGATCCACCGTAATTCTTAACTTCCTCTTGACACCATTAGCACTCGCACTGTTTCGGGAGCCATGATGAGGGCTAGCTAACTGAAAAAAGGCACAAAAACTTTATAACAGGAGGACACAACGATGAACGCGTGACTGTCGCTACGCTACAACGCCACAACCGTGAGTTTGTTTGTTTGTGTATTCGTGCCCGAGGCTTGTGGCGATGGATCCAAAGTGGAAAATGTTGCTTTATATAGTTTATATAGAGTTTTGGACAACGCTTGGTATTCAGTGTCCAATTATCGCCGTTCCTTGTTCTTTCTGGTGGTACCATAACATTTAAATAACAACGTATGTGCAAGGCGTGAATTTGGAAGTAACTCCCTGTTTCGTGTGGAAGAAACGCCTGGCGTGTAAAAGGATTTTTTGGGGGTTAAGCCGTGGATCTGAGAGTTTTTGTTTTTTTTTATAAGCTAGCTTGGGTTTTGTGAATGTGGGATTCGCCGGTGACCGGAAAAGCGAAGGTTAAATATAAATACCGGGCCGTGATGAGTAATGTTCAAGTGGGGAAAGCTACACCATTTCATCCCAGTGACCCTAAATTAATTGCAGGACACACACACACACACACCCACACACACACACTCACACACACACACTGGAAACGGCTGAATGGAGCGCTTTGAAAAGGAACACTGGGGTTTTTGAACCTTTACAAATGGCTAATGACTGAAAGTGGGGAATGATATCATGGGGCGCTCATTCACACGTGTTTTGATGTTTGGCCACATCAGGTTCAGGTTTCACAAACGTGACCAGGCCATTAACGGTGAAATCGCCCTCTCGGGAGATTCGAACGAATGTTTTTTTTCCCCCCCTTTTCCGATCCGCGCTCTAGTCGTTTCATCCCTTCTTCCTCCGGAGTGATTCTGTGGAACACACTGGATGCATTTTTGAAATGTCTGAGTCGAGACGGCAGACGATTTATCAGCGTCTTTGGAAATAAAGAGCAGTCACTGATATCGCCTTTGTCAGGTTTGAGTTATTAATATTATGAACATTTCTAGAGAAAAAAAAAAAAAAACTTATTAAAAAACTGACAAAATGAT
>CAAKHD010010833.1:19617-32117 GCA_901007705.1 Fistularia tabacaria | reverse complement strand
CCCGGAACATGGGGAGAACATGGAACCCCCCCCCCCACACTGACGGGAGAAGAACTGTCACTGGAAGAATTCCACTTCATCATTATTTATTAAAGATAAGTGACAGCGATGCAATGTGAAATACGCAGCGCTACAATTACTGTGAGGTTTTCCCATGACTTTGGTGGTGAAAAAGAAGGTTCAAACAAGGACAAATAATCAACAATCATACTTTGCGTGTTTTGTGTTTCTTACATGTCGCATGGACGAAGAAAAAGTCCACGAGCTAAATACCACTCAGGTGACAGTGACAAGAACGACATGATCTCCCACTGGCTTCTTAGTTTCCTTAAAAAAAAAAGCCTAATCTGTTGTTATTATTTTGGCAGCATGGCCTCGCAACAAATAACACACGGATTTACTGCTGGAGCGGAAAATACCCCGAGTCAGCAAGAGTGGGGGCGAAAGATGACTCATCGGCAGACAACCTGGCAACTGACACAGGAGTAGTATCAGTAACAATTCAATGATGGGTTTACCCGGGGCTACAGCAGCTGCTCTCGCTCTATGTGAGGCCTCCAGACGCCAATTTTCAACCAAGACACCGAAAGGTTCCTGAAGACGGGACGACGGGGAACTCCGACAAACGGCTATTCGGAGAAGCGGGTGGAGGTTCATTGGAGCCTTCGGGATGTCCGCGGGACATCGACGGCTCCAGTGGAAGAAGAGGCGGGCTGAGGCGGCCATCGTACTCTCCAGGATGGAACAAGCCCATGAATAAGTGGCCAAAATGATGTGAAAAGGCACCACTGGAGGAGCTCTGAGTTCACCTTTGCACGAGGATTAGAGAAAACAGGGGGGGGACTCGGGCGAGTTACTACCACAGAGCGAGGTTGTCTGGAGTGGAGAGCGGTAAACTTGCGGCACTCCTTCCCATTAAAGTGCAGCCGGCGGACATAAATACACGGTTATCAGAAGATGAAGCGCAGAAGAAAGGCAATAAAAAGGTGGAGAAGGAAGCCCATAACTCTTGCGAGTCAACATACGCGGCAGGCTGAGCACTGCGGCTAGCTGACACACTGCCAGCTAACGCGTGGGATAACCAACTTGGCAGCGGCTGGTCGAGATGAAACGAAGCGCGCGGACCAAGGTCCTCGTCGGTTCCAGGTTCCAAAATAAAATCCAAGCCGGTAATAAATGTACCCAAGTCCCGACAGCCCCCCCCCCCCCGGTTGGCAAAGCAAGAGAAAGTCAATATCCTGGTAGAGCAGGATCGTGTAACGGAGGGGAAAAGAAATGTTTATGTGCAAATATCATTGATTCCTTCAATATGAAGTGAAGACTGATGACTTCTGATGAAAGAGCGGGGAAGCTGTGCAATTCCAGGATCGTCTTCGATAGCCGGGTGGAGATTTAGTTGCACTAGCAGTGAAATGCACTGAACTTTTACAAGCAGCACACGAAGAAGACGGAGTGTCCAACTGTTGTACATTTGCTTCAGATGAACCTGCTGACGTCGTTACCACCGTCCTCCATCGTTCTCCGCATTCAAGCCATCGCGGGTGAACCGTCGGCAGTGAGAGAGCGGTCACTTGGGAATCCCCGGGGAGAAGTTAGGGGTTCGGTGTCTTGCTCAACAACACCTCCGCAGCAGTGGCGTGCGGTGAGGTTCAGGGCTGGTGAGGCACCGACTGCATCGCAATCAGACAAAAAAAAAGCCGCTGTACACTGGAAATGTAGTTCATGTCGCAAAAGCGTTGAAACATTTTAATTACGACTTATAGAGAGACAGCAATACGGTCTTCGTGCCAGCAGTCAGCCGTCATTGCGCCATCTACGTCGAGGATCAGCAGTCCGTGGCCTCGCCACACGTCTCTTCTCAGTATTTGAACAGTAAATGTGAAAATCCAGCGATTCTGAATTAAAAAAACAGTTTAAAACTGTTGAAGTTAAATGAAAAATACCTTTATAGTGCAAATCACTGATCAATATAACCACATAATTCTTTTTTTCAGTTAACTTTTTCTCCTTTCCGAGATTGGCAGGTGAGGCACAGCCTCGCCTGCCTCCCCTGACTGCACGTCACTGCTCTACAGGCTATGAGGAGGGTGGAAATCGAACCGGGGAAGTTCCGTTCCAAGACCAGCGTTTCTGCCACCTCAGCCTCAATTGGAATGGGTAAATAAACCGCCGGTGCTGCGATATTACCCTCCATAAGTCGCATCTACGCCGCAACACCTGGAGTTTTGGCATCCAGCTCGGACTTCTGGGCGAATAAAAAAAAAAAAAAAAATCTAGACAGTTCCGGATGATCTCGGGTCAGTGAATGGACAGATTTCCATCTGCACAGCTTTGACACGTAAGTCCTCGTGCAGCTCCGAGCAGCCTTCGGATAAAGGCTGCGCATAATTTGCACATTACCTGTAATTGAACCTTGTGTATACAACAGTCCACTGCAGCCGCCCTCCATCTCTGTACATTAATAATGGCTGAATGGACCTTGCAGTTGCTTAGCGAGGGCAGGATTATCGATAAAGGTATGAAACTCGAACTCGACGCGTTGACTTTGTTTTCTTGTTTTGTCCAGGACGACCATAAAAGTGATAAAAGTGTCTGGGAGTGATCCATGTTCTCCCTCTTGCATCTCAATAACTTCCGTGACCCTTCCGCACCGCAAACACAACCACAGTTCACCACGCAGAGACATGTAATGTGCACGGTTTCACATGAAAAACGCTCATAAAACTCAATCCATTGATTAAATCTTTGATTGATATTATTTCCCTTCCTGTACATTAGACCGGTTACTTTCGGTAATGCCTCTGCAGCAGACTTTGAGAGGCGTTCAGGCGGCGATGGAACAGAGGAAACGCCTCTGATGGTTTTCTATTTTTAAAACCGTCAAGAGGAAAACAACTCGCAGATACTGAGATATTTGTTTCTCAAACTTGCAGGAAATGTCGCTTTGGACTGTGAGCGACTCAAAGGACGGATTCCCGGCCCTTCCAGCTCAGAGCCAATAAACATTACCGAAACAAAAATTTGCGAGCTAAAAAGGTCAGCGCGTACGCTAGAGTTTGTCACCGAATCAATGCGGGACGAGTAAAGAAAGAAAACCAGGAATGCTGTGATTTTTTTTTTGACGATTCCTACAAATGGCCACCGATTGAGCCAATCAGCTGCAGCTCCGGGAGCTGATGCAAATTAACTCACCATGACGTCCGGCTTCTGGTTCCTGTCCAGAGATGGGAAGCAGACAGTCTGCAGCTGTTTTGGACCGACTCTGCGGTCGCTGCGGCCAAATGGAGAAGCAAATGACTGATCTGGGATCAGGAGGACAGCCAGGCGGACTCAGTCGCATCCAGCGCCGCATAATTGTTGTCGCACAAAAAATGGCACTTAGGGGAATCTGTTGTGTAGTAAAGTTTTCAAGCCAAGCCGGTGGAAACGAACCGCATTCAAATTTTGTCCCGTCTTTTCCGTCGCCGCTCGTTTGCTCCTCTTTCTTCCAGCTCAAGTATCTCTGACTGAACACTTTTCACCAGTGACCTAAGAAGATGTACTCAAACACACTGCGACATTATGATCATAAACATTGATATGAACACCTAACGTGAATAGCGTGAACAGTTGTAGGTCTCCATACGTGGCCCTGCGATTGACCGGCGACCGGTTCAGGGTGAACCCATCTCTCGCCCAATGAGAGCTGGGATTGGCTGGAGCACAAGGAGAAGCGATATAAATAATGAATGAATGAATGAATGAATATTGAAAGCGAGGACCGCAACCCGTGCAGAGCTAAATGATTTATCCGGGTCCGTCCAGGAAACTGCGCCAACTGACTTTTTACAGCTATTCGGTCATGGAAACTGAACCTTGAAGAAGTTTTAAGCGCTACCTTCAAGTTCAGGCGTCCCTCAGTGCTTCACGGTTGTCTCAAGCGCCTCGGCTTCTCCTCTCCGTCGAGCTCTTCTTCATCGCTCGTCGTTGCTGTCCAACTTATTTTTCAAAATAATATAATTTATTACACTTTTAAACTTCTCAGCACGTACTTAATTTACTCGCCAGCGTTTCATCCGCCTGCCATATTCTGCACAACAATGCGGTGAGATATTGGACTGTTTGAAAAAAAAAACAAAAAAGATCCTCCGCACTTTCGTCCTCAGTTCAATGATCCCGAAACCTGTCGGATGACTCTCTGTAATGAACAGTTTAAAATTGAGGTTCCTGCGCCCGGTATCCAGCCTGCACATCATCGCTTGTTCTTTGCATATTGTCACTCTCCTGCGTCTCGTAATACCTCCTCTTCAACCAGCTGAATACAAATGTCTCCGTCCCGCTGCGTCGTCCCATTAATGCACCCGCTCTTGTTGCCCTTTTCTGTAAACTGTGGCTTCCCTTTCGATAATCCTACGATGATTGGGGCCTGTTGTTGCCAGTTCATATGACCAAACTGTTTGCTCTTTGACTGCAAACGTTGCCTGAAGGGTCAAGGAAAAGTCACGGAATCGACAGGCTTACCCACCAATCGATGTACAATTTCCAAAACGCACCTTGACGCCCCCAGAATGCATCTGTCTTATCGCTACTTTTTCAGCTAAGTGAGTCGGAGAGATGAAAATCACTGCCGCAGCACCAGCTCCTGAATCCCGTCCCTTTTGCTCGGCCGGCAACGGCCCTCTGCTTTACTGGACCCCAATCATCGACTGAAAGGTTGACGCTGTATGCTAGCAGCTGGCCCACTGGACTCCTCTGTCAAAAAGCATGGCCACATTAGCGCTTTATCTTTTTCTGTTCGCTAAGTGAAGCCGCGGCAAGCCGCTAGCTCCCCTGCCCCCTTGCTGCCATCGGCTGCCACACTGTTTACTTTTTGCTGGAAGGAGAACGCACGGAAGCCGGGCTGGAATGGGCCGCCACGATACATCAATCTATCAGTCAGTGACCTGCATCCTCCCCGTTATCTGCGGCCAACGACAAGCGGGATCGGGTCCTCCTTGTAAATCACAGTTCAAAAAAAGAAGGCGAGCCAGCTGCAAACTTTCTAGCTGAGGCTGCCAAGATGGTGCCAGTACGAAATTATAGCCGTGGAACCATGTTTGTCAACCGCTGCGCCTTGGCACTCCTGCAAATCCCAGCCCGCCGTGAGGGTTTGTCAGGCTGACGGTGCTGCTGCTGCTTGTGAGCTGAATCCATAAAGATTCTTTATGTTGCAGTCTTTCATCCAACTATCCCTTCCTTACATCTGGTGAAAAGTTTGGGCAGGTCGGTGCCAGCACCGGTCAAAGTTCGAGACGCAGAGTTGGCGCCGTTCCTGTGCACGAGCTACGTGGGAAATGAGTACCTTTTGCACCGTAGGAACTTTTTGAAGGCCGTTTCTTTGTGCATTTTAACAGCATTGTGAGCAGGAACCGGGAACCTCTGCGCCCAGAAGCATTTTTTTGAGCTCCTATGCCGAGGCAAGGTCTTTTCATGCCTCCGTAGGAACCCATGTCATGTCGGTGCTTGGTCGAATAATAATAATAATAAGCCACACCAATTACCAGATACTTTTTCCAGTTAAAAATAAATCACTAAGAATGTTCTCTTCTCTGATTGGATGTTGCCGGCTCATTCTATCTCCTCTAAACTTCCAATGCTTTATTTCTTGCAGAATGCGTGGCGCCATTTTCAAAAACCAATTGTGGTTGTTTTCTTGCAACTTGCGACAAAATGGGCAGAACCAGCGTGGAATGGACCATCGAAGAGGTCCAAGCTCTTCGGGCCTGCTTCGCGAGCGAGGTGTTTCCAGGGCTCGCAGAGGAACTCCAACATTTTGGCCAAAGTAACAAGGAGTTAGCTAAAGTCCAATGGAAGATGAATGCATGTTGTCAGAGTCGTCTTCCTCTTCGATGCAGTTTTTCGTTTTTGAGTGTCGGGCTTGAAGTTCACGTCGAAGACGCTTGTGTTGTCCCGTGGGCCCTCAACGCCTGAAGGAATGCAAAGCTGACAAGGTTGCAAGAGGGTAGATCCGAGGACAGAATTCGAGCTGGGCAGTTCTAGGAACTGTCCGAAAGCGGTTGTGGATACATAGTTACTGGGAACCCACTGGAGTGTCCACACAGCAAGGCCCGCTGTCGGAATCCAACCGGGGAGCCACTTTCCGTGAGCCAGAAATGCCAACCACTGCCCCGCCGTGCCGCCCCTTGACCAATCACTTAAAAAAAAAAGTTATTAGGAGAAAAGTCTCGAGATAACTGGGCAAAGCTTTAGTCTAACAGCATTCGTGTTTTACAAAAAAGTTGCTCGAGTTAAGAGCTAACTCCCAGAAATGCCCAAATATGTTTCCGCCCCATAGGATCAATGGTAACCTCGGGCCGGGTGAAATTCCTGCAAAGCGGTATTGCTTGTTATCTTTGGCTCCGGGCAAAACATAAATTGCAGACTGTACCAAATAGGTGCTTGAAAGAATTGTGTGTGCACAAAATACTCGCAGAGTCAGAGGAACGGGGCGTCAGAGGGGCCCGTGGTTTATTTCTGCCCCGAGGCCTACGATGAATTCATCTACACAAACCCAGATTGTCCGACTTATAGAAGCAGACCACTCCTGGGGCCAAATCCAGGTCGGCTCCGAACGTTCCTCAACCCAAGTTGCAGCTCTCGGGGTCCTTGAGCGGAGGATAATTTTAACCCGACTTTGCAAATGATGCATCGGCTTACTGCACGATGAGCGCCGGCATCGCTTACGAATGTTGTCAAATGTTCTTCTCCAGCGTGATGCTGATCTGACCAAGCGTGTTTCCGACCGGGACGAGCGAAGTCATGAAAAATCTCCTCTCATTTTGCTTGACTCGGTCCGAGTTATGTGCACATGACAGCTGATGAGAACTATCATAAATATAATGTAAACAGCCAATGTAACTTAATCAATTACAAGAAAAGCAAGTGAAATAATGAATAAAACCCCATGCAGAGCAAGATAAGGAGAGCCATTGAAGTCAATTGGGAGGGATTTTCACAAGTGTGAGAGAAAATCAACACGTTATTTATTTTGAATATTTAAATTTAGATTATATTTATACATCCCCCGGGGCACCGTACTCACTATCTTTTCTATTTAATTACCCAAAACATTAGATTTAATTTATTTCTTGTTTTATATTTTGCTTTTCTGTTGTTCAAATGGTGCATCGTCTTGTTCATTTTAACGATATCCTTATTTGCATTTTCTTTTTTTAGGAATAGTTGCAAAATGTGCTACCTCGTAATGCTACTGTGACAATGAGCGGAAGACGGCGCTTCGCGTATTTCGCAGCTTCGAAGTCACGGCGGCGGAGCTGCAGTGCGAGGCGCTAAACCTCCGCAGCCATCGGTGTGTGAACGGCTGAACACTTTCTACGGTAAAACGCTCGGAAGCCACAAGGTCGAAAAGCGCTTTTGAGACTTTGTCGTTTGCTTCGGAGGAAGGACGGCGCCGTGAGGAAACACGCGGAGTCCTAGATATCTGGGGAAAGTCATTCTAAGTACCCGGGAGCAGCTGCGATGAAGATGACGGCATTTCACGTCGTACGAACTTCCCCACGAAATACGACTCCTTTTCCGTGGTTGAATTACGTCGCTGCAAAACAGCTAATAGATCCTGGACGGCCGCAGAATCGAAAGCTGTCGTGATTCGTGTTGAAACCAAAATATTTATAAGCTCCAGGGAGCGTAAAGGGTGAATGAATGATGAGTGGTGAGTAATGAGTCTGGAAGTTCTGCCAAAGGAATGTTCTTTGACCTTCTAGGAAACCAGACATCGGCCCAGCTCAACACCTTCGGGAAATTTTTTGAGCCAGTGTTAGTTTTCACTCTGCAAAATCATCATGAAATCCCGCATGAGGGGGACTGTCTGCTGGAAGAAACAGAGGCCAGGGCTGCTGGTTGGATTCCCATAGGAGGGCCTTTCTGCGTGGGGTCTCCACGTTCTCCGGGTGGGGTTCCAAAAACGCGCGGGAGGTTAACCGCCATCGTCCAGACGTGTGGATGAGAGGCTGAATGGTTGCATGTCTCTACGTGACGAGGGAACGGTTGGATGTCCGTATCAACACAGGAATGAGAGGGTGAATGGCTGCGGGCCTCATTCTGACGTGTGAATGAATGAGTGAATGGCTCTAAATTGTAGCGGGCACAGCGATCGTCCGTTGGATCCATTCCCGGCTCCTGCAAGTGTGCAGAAGTGTCGTCGAGGAAGACGCTGAACCTCTAACTGCCCCCCTGGTGCTGCTCGACGGCGGCCAACTGCCCGTCCGTGATGGGTTCAATGCGGAGAAGGAATTTCCCGCAAGGGACTCATAAAGTATGATAATAAATTAAATTAGTTGGTGGCGGAACGGTGGCGCAGTGGTTAGCGCTTTAGCCTCACAGCGCCAAAGGACCCTGCTCTCCGTTTCCCTCCCACAGTCTAAGAACACGCAGCAGGTCATACTTACCAAAGAAATCAAATCGCGTTTCTCTTTCATTTACAAGATGCCGGCTTCAAAAATGACAAAAAAAAAAAAATCTTCGTCACAAAACAAAAATCCCTGAAATAAGCAAGAATAATAGTCCCGCAGAGAGCGAGCGGGTGCCGATCAGCCCGAGGGGCGGAGCTTATTTGGTATTATCATTCGTAATATTAGTTATGCATTGCTTTACTTTTGATTCAATGCGGGCTTTTCCATTTTAAGAGTTAATAATACTAACTAGTTTTGATATAGTTATCATGCAGGTGAAGGAGGACTTGTATCTGTTGATATTTCTTGACACTCGTGATATTTCTTATTTTATTTCCATGTCCTCACTCATTTTACTCCGGGATCCATAAAGTGTTTCCGATTCTGATTTGAAACGGGAAAGTGCATCTGACGCTGCGTTACGACGTAAGAAACGTTGTCCCCCGCCTTGGTTTGAGAATCCTTCGTCGGAAAATTTGAATGAATGAATGAATGAATGAATGAATGAATGAATGAATGACTCTTGTTGGCTCTGGTTCCCACAAATAAACCTCATGTTGTTGTTTTAACCTTCAACCCCCGAACCGCCTCATATTTCCGCCCCCCCCCGGAATCCCTACCTTCCGACCATTTACACTCCGGCAGGTCTGTTTTTTAAGAATCTAATTCCAATAAGTTGAATTCGGAAGCGGGGAAATTACAGCTCACCCGCGTCATGAATATCGCCCGACAGCCGCTGCGCGCCGCGTCCGTTCCCCGTCGTTCCTCTTCAATCGTTCCAATGAAAGATAGTGCATCTATTGGCAGCGCACGTCAGCGGCGGCAGCAGCAGGGTACTTAACTGGGAGAAAATTGAGTTCTCTTTTTTCATTAATTCTTCAATTAAATTGCAATACCTTGTAATATATCAGTTGCATCCCCAATTCTGACCTGTAATTTAAATAGGAAGGGGAAAAAAAAATATTAAAAAAAAGATCCCGGAATCTACCACCCTAGTTAATATGAATGCACGCACGCACGCAAGTGTGTGTGTGTGTGTGTGTCATAATTTGCAGGTGTAATAAGGACTCAGTGTGTGTGTGTGTGTGTGTGTGTGTGTGTGCGCGCTTTGTAATATATGCCCTTGCCGATGCAATTATAGTTGTCGAATAAAAAAAGCCTTAATGATACGCACATGTAGCTACACAGCGTCCATTTATCACCTCCTGCATGCGTCTCTCAGCGGAAGGAAGCCGCGCGACTAAGAAATCCCAAATGCGCAGCCACAACCCGGTGACGACGTTCCACCGAGAAACAAAGATGGCTCTTCGGCAAAAAGGACTGAATTCGGCTCATGATGCGGTTTTCGGCTTTGCGCGAATGCTCCCCCGCGGCGCGCCGAATAACCCTGCTCCCTGTTCCTCCCCGCCCTCGGATGATTGGCGCCGAAGACAACACGAGCGGCGAAAAAAAAAAAAGAAAATGTAAAAGATAAATAAATCGGCGTCAACCAAAAGTCTGCCAGCAATTTATGAAAGGAGAAGAAAACCTGGCTCAGGGATGATATTGTAATCGGGCTCGGCTCGGTCAGCTGCCGACACGGGTCCCAATTAGAACCGGTTTCTGATTAAAAACAAGCCCATCTCATCGTCCCCCTCCTCCTCTTCCTCCTCCTCCTCCTCCTCTCATCTTCCTCCCTCGCTCCGTCCTTCCCCGCGCTGTTGGTTCGACATCAAAGGGAGCCATTTGCATAGAGCGAGAGGGGAGGACGGAGCGCCAACCTTGTTTAGCTTTTCAATGTTCCGTCGGTGCTTAATGGCAGCTGATAGATGAAAGGGGAGCCGCTCCGCTAGCCAAACCTCGTAAGCACATCCTCCTCCTCCTGAGCTGCCGTGACAAAGGATGATTCTCCCGGCGAGAGAAAGCGGGCGTCTCCGCCACTGTCCGATTGGCGTGCGCGGAATCATTAGGGATGGAAGGGGGAAAACGATGCACCCCCGCGATGAGCCCCTTCGCACCGGGGACGTCTCGATGCGTCGTTCGTATCGCCGGCACACCGTCGGGTCGCCGCTGACACCGAGCCGGCGTCGGGGTCGACGCAGAAGGTTGCCGGTTCCATTGCCGGCTCAAAGCGTGCTCCCTCCATCGGCCGTTTGCTTACGCCGACGAAAGAAATCAAAAAAGGCGTCGCCCTCTATTGATAAGATTCACGATTCAAGATTCAAGAAGATTCAAGATTCACTCAATTCGGATGTGTAAGAAATGACCGAAAATACCCTCAACGCAAAATAAATAAGAACAACCGTCCCCTCCTCCCACCGAGAGCGAGCAGAGGAGCTTGCATTTTCTAGCAAGTAACAAGCGGCCGTCTCGGTGGAGTGATGCCTCCTGAACCCGAACTGCATGGGACGCAGAGGTGTCTCACGACTATCGAGGGGTTCCATTCGCTGCGCGGAAAATCGTTTTTCGGCTATTTCGGAGATAATTGGCAAATTACCGATTGGACGGAAGTTCTCCGGTTTTGTTTAGTTTCCTGCCTCGAACGCAGGAATAAGCCAAGCGACCTTCCAGGTTGATGGCGCTGTTGTTTGTTTTATGGATGTATTTATCAAATGAGCAATTGGACTTGCAAAAGCCTCTTTGGGAATCTTACTGAAATTACAAGACAGACCGAAAGTATCTCTGGCTTTAGAACGTTTTAGCGATGAGACTATTTTCATAGCGACGGGCATCGATGATTCTTGTACATGAAATACAGTTTTACTGATGAACTTTCTGGGGCACCTTAGATTTCCCGTCAGTTCCTCAATTGATCCGATGAAAAAATTGTTCAAGCAATTTACAATTGCGGTTAAATTTTGGACTGACTTATTCATTCTTTTGTACTTTTGCACCGTGAGTCTCAGAGTAACGCGATTTCACTGCTCCGTACGTGTGAACACATGGCAGGGTTGACAAGAAACTGTAATTCGTCAGACCCCGGCGTAACAAATGACCGAAAAGTACCATCGCCACAATCCTTTAAATAAGTACGAATAATAGTAATAACCATCATCGTCCCCGCCTCATGCGGAGAGCGAGCAGGTAGCGATCGGCTGCAGGGGCGGAGCTTATTTGGTATTATCATTTGTAGTCATTTGAATTAGTGATTGCTCTACTTTTGAATCAATCTGAGCTTTTCCATTTTAAGAGTTAATAATTGTACTAACTAGTTTTGATATAGTTATAATGCAGGTGAAAGGAGGAGTTTGATCGATTGATACTTCTTGACACCGGTTATATTCCTTTTTTTTTTTTTTTTCTACGTCTGTACTACCGTTTACTCCGGGATCAAAAAAGTGTTGCTGATTCCGATTCGAAATCGCAAGGTGCCTCTGCAGTGCTTCACGTGGCCGGACATGCAGAGAGATGAGAAACAAATCACGGTTTCCCCGTCTGGGTTTGAGAATTCTTCGTCACGCAGCCGCTCGTAAGCAAACAGCTGCTGCTAAAACATTAAATAAAATCAAATGGAGGAATTCCAAACGCCTGGTGGGCTGAAATGGATATCTGGATCGTGGTGATGGGATGTTTTGGAAGCACATTTTCGGGCGTCTGAAACACATTTACACGGTGTGACGAGACGACAAGAAGTAAAACAATATCCAAGGCTCCGATTTTAAGATCTAACTTCCATATATGTTCACGAGAAGTCAGGCGTACAGCCAAGTGCAGCAGGAGCTCCGGAAGATGAAGGCAGGTCGTGCAAGTCGCGACGCGGTTTGACTTGGTTTCGGTCCGGATGAAACGAGTTCAAATCAAAAGCTAGGAAATGCAGCATCTTAAAAAAAAAAAAAAAAAAAAAAAAAAAAAAAAAAACAAAAAAAACAAAAAAAAATAAACAAAAAAGAAAAAAAAGCGAGGGAAAAAAAAAAAAAAAAAAAAATAAAAAAATTGAAAAAAATTAAAAAAAAAATTAAAAAAAGAAAAAAAAAAAGGAAAAAAAAAATTTAAAAAAAAAAAAAAAAAAATTAAAAAAAGACAGAGAAAGACAGAAAGAGAAAGAAAAAGAAGGGAAAAGAATGAGGGAAAAAAGGAAAAGGTCAAAGGTAA
>CAAKHD010010833.1:3402-15501 GCA_901007705.1 Fistularia tabacaria | reverse complement strand
CCCCGGGGGGGGGGCCAGTGGTTTTCCCGGGGGGGGGGGGGGGAATGTCGGGTTTCTGAAGAACGTCATAAAGAGCGGTGGTCCAGATCCACTCTTCATGGAAGGTGTCATCAGGAAACGGCGGCATATTCATAAAAAACGTATTGGAAAACGTGCAGGATCAGCGATCGGATGCCGATGTTTCCTGTGACTCTATCAGAGCTCCCCCCCCCCTCTGGTGTGCCTCCGGTTGAAATCCTCCTCCACACGTGTAACTGGATCGTATTTAATTTACATAAATCAAGAGGCTCCGTGGAACGCTGACGTATTCGGCTGGCTTGCAGAGGAACCAGTTGTTACTGTTCAGGCACCCGAGACTTAGTCCAAACTATGAAACCCCTTCGCTTGGATAGTCCTAATTTGGTAAGAAAGGGCGTGTGGATAATTTAATAAGTTCCGCTCAGGAGAGCTGGGTGTAAGAGCCCTGTTAGACCTTCAAACAATAAACATCTAGTGTTTTCATTTAGGGTTCGAGTGATGGCAACACATTCGGTCGGTGGGATCAGCCTTTTCGGGCCTTTCTTTTAGAAGCCAGAGGTGGAAATGGAGGTTTGTGTCGGTGTTAAAAAGGTAACGACGAGTGAAAAGGGGAGTCTATAGAGCGAACACATGACCGCGATCAACACGTTGACGCGGCGACATCTTGGAATCTAATTCTAAAGTGTTCCTCAGCGGGTGTGATGAACGTGACCTCCGTCATGAGCTTTCCTCCAGCAGGAGGTCCCTGGATGAATTCCCACCGGGGCCCTTCTGTGTGGAGGTGCGTGGGGTTCCTCCGGGTTCCTCCCACAGTCCAAAAACATGCAGGAGGTTCACTGGAGACCCTAAATGGCCCAGATGAGTAAATGAATGTTTGATTGTGGCCCCGTGATTGGTTGGCGAATGAATGAACTGCCCTCATTCGTTGATAAAACAGCTTATTTTCCGACATACGTGATTTTTTTTGCGCAGTATTATTGCAGAATTCCTAATGTGATCTGATGAATGCGTCGAATCGCGTTCCACTTCTGTTCACGGACACACAACTGACCTTCTCGACGCAGGACCTTTGTTGACGTGGCGTCCTGTCCTTCACGTCTCTGCTGATGCGACTGAAACGCTCGAAAGGAGATGCGTTATTTTTCCTATCTTAGCATTTGCTGGACGACCATCGTTCCAGGCAGGCAGCAGAACCCCCCACCCCCCCCACCCCACCCCCGCCATCTCATCCTCTGCGACACCCGTCGTCTTCTCATGGGCATCAGTCACGGAACGACACGACCTTTCCATTAGGGTCCTGGCGAATGCGGTTGTCGGGCGACTGCTCTGTAACCTCCAACAGTTCCAAGCCTTCTGCAATGTACTCTCCAGACAGCCACTTGTCTCCCTGCTCCTTGTACAGACCAGGAAAGGTCTGGTAGCTCTTCATCTACAACTGCCGGGAAATATAACGCGGAGAAAACCTATTTCCACTTTAACACGTTTTTGATTAAAAACCCATTTCTTGCATTATATATGGCAACGGGTCAAATGTTTTTTTTTTCTCAATGAAGACACATTTCCTCAACCTGATGAAATAGCTATATTTACCCATTAAATAAAATTTCAATCTGGCACAGCAGCTGCCACAAGCCAAGATGTCCAGACATGTAAATGAATGAGTGAATATTCGCATGTCTATATGCCAAGTGAATGAAAGGGTGAATGCTGTATGTCTCTATATGACATATGAATGAGTGAGTGAATGGTTGTATGTCTCTATGTCGGGTGAATGAAAGGGTGAATGGTTGTATGTCTATATATGTGAATGAAAGGGTGAACGGTTGTATGTCTATATATGTGAATGAAAGGGTGAACGGTTGTATGTCTATATATGTGAATGAAAGGGTGAATGGTTGTATGTCTATATATGTGAATGAAAGGGTGAATGGTTGTATGTCTATATATGTGAATGAAAGGGTGAATGGTTGTATGTCTATATATGTGAATGAAAGGGTGAATGGTTGTATGTCTATATATGTGAATGAAAGGGTGAATGGTTGTATGTCTATATATGTGAATGAAAGGGTGAATGGTTGTATTTCTATATATGTGAATGAAAGGGTGAATGGTTGTATGTCTATATATGTGAATGAAAGGGTGAATGGTTGTATGTCTATATATGTGAATGAAAGGGTGAATGGTTGTATGTCTATATATGTGAATGAAAGGGTGAATGGTTGTATGTCTATATATGTGAATGAAAGGGTGAATGGTTGTATGTCACCTGATGTGAATGAAAGGGTGAATGGTTGTATGTCTATATATGTGAATGAAAGGGTGAATGGTTGTATGTCACCTGATGTGAATGAAAGGGTGAATGGTTGTACTTCTATAGATGTGAATGAAAGGGTGAATGGTTGTATTTCTATATATGTGAATGAAAGGGTGAATGGTTGTATGTCTATATATGTGAATGAAAGGGTGAATGGTTGTATGTCTATATATGTGAATGAAAGGGTGAATGGTTGTATGTCTATATATGTGAATGAAAGGGTGAATGGTTGTATGTCTCCAGATGTGAATGAAAGGGTGAATGGTTGTATGTCTATATATGTGAATGAAAGGGTGAATGGTTGTGTGTCTCTAGATGTTGAGCTGTGATTGACCGGCAACCAATCAAAATTGAGCCCCGCCTCTCGCCCAATGACAGCTGGGACAGCTTCCAGCCCCCTGGAGAGCCTGAGGAGATAAGCTAGGAGATAATGAACCAATACCAGGAATTCTACACGCACATCGAATTCTTTGTATTTCAAAGGTTCATTTCAAGATATTGGATTAATTTGTGAAAAAAAACAAAATCGCTGAACTCATTTCTTTTGTTATTAAGACAAACTAGTTTCCCCTCGGTGAAGTGATTGTAGATGTTTTTACTCTCTGGGATGACGATTACATAAATTCCCCAACAAGAGATTCCGGTGACGGCACCGGGCTGTTTGTTTTTATTGAATTATCGACCCTCCTCACGGGGAAGCCCCGGACATGAAACCGGCCCACGGTGGAGCCCTTTGGCTAAATGGGGCAGATTTGCAGGCAGATTCTTTATTTTGCTTGCGGGGCTGCGGGAAGCGGAGGGTCCATCGGGTCACGGCAGAGTAACCGGCTCAATATCCCGGCTCCGCGGGGACCCGGTCGGCGCGCAAGCGAGGACCAAATTAATCCCGATCTCGTCGAGTTGCCCCGCCGGTTCCCAGAAGCAGATGTGTGATTTTACACCTCCGTGCGTGACGGGATTTTCATTCTCGCACGAGTTCGACGGCAACCGATTGCGCAGCCTGTCGTGACGTGGCAAACATTTCCGAAAGGAGGCAGCGGTCGCCAACTCCGCCTGCCCGTTCCCAGGGGGGCGACCATCCGTCGACGGTCGTGTGACTCGCCCAATGACGGCCCGGGATTTGCTCCAGCACCACTGCATGCGAATACATTTCTTTAACTGTCCATCGGAAGAAATCGTCTGATAGATTAAAATACCCCATTCGATTCTTTCTTGCTGTTTTGAAAGAGAACCAACATAAGAGACACTTTCCTCTGCCTGTTTCGGTTACGACCCCGTCAACAATAAATATCCGCCGAGGAAACTTCTTTGTTCCCCGAAGCGCCACAGCGGGAGGGAGAGCCGGCGCATCCTTAAAAAGGGGAAGTAAGAAGAAAAGAGGATTGGGTCATGACTGTCACGATGAATATTGACACGAACCATTCTCTACATATTTTAAAATATCCTGGTGTCACATGGCGCTTGAGAGATGGTTTTCTCGGCCTCGTGCAGCGTCAGGGGGTTCGTTTTAGGGGCATGGAAGTACGCAGGGGTACGCCGAGAGCTCCACTCGCGCCATCGTGCTAACTTTACTGTATTTATGCATCCCTGGTTGGTTACGCCGATGGGATTAAATTGGTGAAACCCGTAATGACTCGCACTAAAAGTCAACAGGTACGACCTTAGAAGCACAATTAAAAAGAAAGCGCGAAATTAAAGTTCACTTTGTGATCCGCGCTCCCGCCAACGTGTGTCGGCACGGGGAGCCCAGACATCACCGCCCACTCTGTTTGGAGAGCGCAGACAAAACATTCATTCAGCCATTACAATTAAGACCTTCTCTCTCTGACGCTCCATATGTCAAGAGGCAAATATTAATCAACCGCCTGCCGGGAGAAATGTTCATTTCGATCGACTGCGTTAGCATCACGAACCAGAAGCCGTGAACACCCATCCAAGGACGAGGCGTGTTGTTGTCGTCGTTGTTGTTGTCGTTCGTCCAGCTTCTGCAACAAGCTTTCAAAACACGTATTTTTACATGTTTACATGTTTACATGTTTACGACACGCTCTCACTGCCAATGCGTCAGCCCGACGGATGGTTAGCGTTCCCGTAGCGTCGCACGGACGCATTAGACATCCGTTTCTTTACCGAGAAAACCCGCCGCCCCACGTCAACATCTGTATCTTTATCAAAACCTGCATGAGAGCGGGGTTTGCATTTTCCACGTCTCTCTGTTCTAGATTAAGAAATCACGTTCCTCAACTGACGCCGCCGCACCCGAAAATCTCCAGTTTCGTCGAAAAAAATGACGAGAAACAGGTGTCGAACGCGCCGACATCCGACGCCGCCTCGGGAGTGAGCACGTGGAGACGTGTGGGAAATTAGTATCCGTTTTCTCTGTTGACTGTGTTATGCTTTGCGTCGGACCACATGTTCCTGCCCGGGGTCACCGGTGAGATGTTTTGCTAGTTCCTCAAGGTATCTGTTGTCCTGGACCTGACCCTGAGGGACGCCATCAGAAACATATGTTTGTGCTACGTCCTTTTGGTTGGGCTCAACAAACAACGGCTTATAAGATACAATAAGATAAGATGAGATCATACTTTATTGATCCCCGTAGGGGAAATTCTTTTGTCACAGCAGCGCAACAATATCGATATCCATAAATATGATAATAGATATAAATAAGAGAGACAATTAAATGAGATTCAAAAGATAACATTTAAAAAAGAGGGGAAAAAAAGAAATACGCATTAAGGTGAATAACAACAGGGTCAAAATAGACGACAGAATGAAAAAAAAAAAAGATTTTATATGTGGAACTTCCGGAAACATTGGGATGAGAAATAATGTCCATCTATGTGGGTTTGTGGGACCAGCAAGGTTGGAGATGCGAAAGAGAAGGAAGGAAAAGAGGGTTCCTGTGGTGTGAGCGGTTCCACGAACAGGCCCGGAGATGTTCAGTTGCAGGAGACGAAACAGACGCATTCGAATTCACATTTTTCATTTGTTTTTGAGACCAGTAGCTTCTGGTCTGCTCTGAGGAAAGTCCAGCCTGGACAAGAAGTCATCTGGTGAGTTTAGGCTCAACCAGAAGAAAACAGAACAAACCGGAGGTGGAAAATCGCCAAAGTTCTACATTTGGGCTCCGCGGCCGAATCCGACCTTTGTGATCGCACACAAAAATGGACGGCTTTCAGGTTCAAAATGTACAAAAAAACAGATTGAGGACGTGGAAATGGCTGGAGTCCGAAGACTGAAAGGCACACACACACACACACACACACACACACACACACAGCAGTGTCCAAGAAACACTCAATGGCTTCAAAATAAAAAAACGACTGACTTGAAAACACAAGACTCCAAAAACAGACGATGAGACGATGAAAGTGTTTCGATCCACTTGCGCTTCTATGACATTTTAGGAAACATCAGGGAAAGCTTTCATTTTTGTTTTATGTTTATTTTATTTTTTTATGCACTAAAAGTGAAACGTATGTGAAAAGTGTCCATTATTCATTCATTCATTCATTCATGGTGTTTACGGCCTCCTGACAGCCAGGGTTCATCCTGGACCCTCTATTGAAATGCAAACATTCAGCCGCCGTATGGAGACCCGACCATTCACCCTCTCCGTCGGGGTCTCCTCTGAACCTCCCGGATGTTTCTGGACCGCGAGAGGAACCCGGAGGAACCCCATGGAGACTCTGCACGGATGCGGGAGCTCGAACCGCTGCTCTGCGGGGCCGCACGATCAGATCATGCGGGGAACTAATGACACCTTTTTCTCATTTCGTCGTCACCGCCAACATCTCCTTCTGTACACCTGTTATTGCTACAACCATTCCCTGCACGAGGCTTTCCTTTTTATATTTTATATCTTGTACGTAGCCTTTATTTGGTCTCTATTATGACTATTTACTTACTTTTCTACCCCGGGATGCTGCTTTGACAATTGAATTTCCCCATCGCGGGATCAATAATGTCCCTCTTATCAAGTTATTAGATGCACAATATTGCCACATTTCTTTGTTTCATGGGGAAATTTGACAATCCCTACGTTGTCATAGCAACACTGGGCAACACCGTCTTCTGTAAAGCGCTGAGAAACCGCAAGGTGTGAAAGTTCACCACCTCCTGCCAACTCCGATGGAAGACCTTCCATCTGAGGTGAAACGATCGATTATGAAGAGGTTTTCAAACCTAATAATCACAGATACGAAGTTACGCAACTTCTTTGTTAAAAATACAAATTAAAAAAAAAATACTACTCTCACCCTTACTGTTTATTTATTTATCTTATATATGTATATATGAGTATATGCATGTATGTGTGTGTAAGGGCATGTATAGCTATATATCTATATGTGTGTGTATGTATGTATTTATTCATTTTTTTGTTTGTTTTGTTTTTTAATTCTTTATATTGCTTTAAATTTTTTAGTGCTGAATTGTATGTTGTCTTTTTTTGATACTGTTATTGTTGCGCTGTTGCGACAAACAAATTTCCCCTATGGGGATCAATAAAGTATTATCTTAAGAGTTCAGTTCTTTACATTTTCGGGTTGAATTGGAAAGTCTCACTCTTTAAGTGAATCAGAAATAATGCAGTTTAAGAGGAATATCCGTTGCATGCCTTAGACTTTTTGGAGAAGGCTGTGGAAACTTTTGCCGTATCTGGGACACGACGATTACTGAGCAAGGTGTTCCCTATATTTTCCCTATTTTTTTTTACGCCCTCAAGCAGTTTCGCAACTAGATTGCGGGTCTTCTTTACGCGACAAAAACTAGATTGTAAATGAAAACCGAATTAAGTCCGGCCGACGACAACAAGAGCAACAGCAAAAAAAAAAAAAAAAAAAAGGGCCAGTTGAATGAGGAGGTTAAAGAGAAAATACTTTGAACGACACCTGATGGAAACAGGTGCATTGACAAGAGCCTCTCACAAAGAGCTGCTGTCGCGTCGGGAAAGCAATTTCCAAGTGTGTGTGTGTGTGTGTGTGTGTGTGTGTGTGTGTGTGTGTGTGTGTGGACAGTGGGAGTGGATTCCAATTTGAAAGTACATCCAGGAAATGACAGAAGTCTGGCTGTAACACAGGCACAATAAATAAAGATAAAGGAATTGATCTGGAATCCGACAGACCACGCGACGTTCTACAGAAGCTGGAAGGACAGCGAAGGAGGTCATCTGGACCTGCCTGCCCTCCATCCAGGACGTAGCAGCTGGAGAAGCTCCATCAGCGACGGTTCTCCGTGCATCCACTGCAGGAGCACAGGGTTCTGCCACAGCCTCCAAACCGCTGAACTTTGGTTGAAACGTGCAGCAGATACCAGGTTCCATGTTCTTGTGGGGGAAAATCACCTCACGCCTCTCCTGCTGAAGATCCTGACTCCGCACTAACAAGGGCTTTCTATTTGCACACTCACTTTTGGCACTTTTAACGCCACAGGTCACAATATGTATTTTTTTCACATTCAGCAGGCCTCGGTTTATCGCTGGGGTTCCGTTCCAGAACCAGCCGCACGAAAAAAAACCCCAAAAAAACAGCAAAGTCCAGACAATGTTTTCATTTTATCATTTAAATATATTATAAAGCTTTATGACCCGGAACAGTGACAATGAAAAAAGACAGGAGGCAGAGCTGGAGGTGGCAGAGATGAAGATGTGGAGGTTCTCTTTGGGAGTGACCAGAATGGAGAGGATCAGGAATGTGTCCATCAGAGGGACAAACATGGTAGATGTTTTGGAGAGAAGGTCAGAGATGGTTGGGTCATGGACAGAGGAGGGAGAGTGAATGTATTGGTAGACGGACGCTGGAATTGGAGGTCTAAAGGAAGACCAAAGATGTATGGAGGTCGTGAGAGAGGATATGAAGGTAGTTGGAGTGAGAGTGGAGCATCCAGAGAATGGGCTAGGATGGAGAAGGTTGATTGGCTGTGGCGAATCCCTGAAGGGAAAAGCCCAAAAGGAAAAGAGGAGGATAAAGCTTCACGACCTTCAACCTTCGCCCTTCTTTATTTAACCGACCCGACATTCACTGATCCAGCGACGGCGGCGTGCAGCGGCCGAGTTTCTCTCTTGCTTCAACATGTCAGGGAGTTGCAGATTTTCTGCGACGGTTTTGCGTCTTTCCTCTGCAGTCTGGGTTCAGTGCCGGACTCCTTCGAAGGTGCAGAGGGTTAATAAATTTCAAACTTTAACAGATAATCCGAAGAAACACAACAGCGCAGCAGAACACGGCGAAGAACGATCGTAGAAATCAATGTGAAAGGGACAAGGCCAGAGAACGATGCTTCGGTCGCTCAGCCAATCGGAGCCCACGATACAGAACACCCTGCTCTGGTCGCTCGCCACCCGGGAAAATATTTATTTTACTGATTTTATTTTTTAGTTGAAATATGAAATAAAAATCCATTAAAACCGTGGTGCGGCGAAAAAAAACAGTTTAAAATTAGATAATAAAAATTACAAATTTGTGACACGCTTCGATTGAGAAAGGTGAACCGTTTAGTGGACCGTTTATTTATCAGGCCTTCGTGCTTCCGCCTCGCAGCAAGAACGTCCCTGATTGGATTGCACAGGGAGGACCTTTCTGTGCAGAGTCTCCATGTTCTCAATCGGTTTCATCCAACATGAATGAATGAATGAATGAATGAATGAATGAATGAATTCTCTCCTGAGCCACTGGAGATGAAATTTCACCGTAACTTGAAGGACAGTAAAGTCCTTCCAAGTCCAAGTTTTCTCCCTGGAAGTCGAAACAGCTGACGAGAAGCCGCCTGGACCTTCTCAGCGTGACTCTTGGGGGATTCACAGAAAGTAAAAACGTCACAACAAAAAAGAAAAACCCAGGATGCCGAAGGAGCTCCATCTACCTACGATGGTGAACTTTCCCCCCCCCCAAAAAAAAGGAGGCTCCAGGGGAATGATATTTGAAGATGAGGATGCCTGTACGCCCAGCTGGTGAGTGGCGGCAACTGTAAGACCGTCTGGCCTCCAGTTCCCGGAGTTTAACCGTCTGCCGGGACGTCGTCGCACGATCCGAGCGCAGCTGCACGACGGCTGCGTCCCATTCAGACGCTGTTCCGGAGGCCGAGGCGCGAAACCCCGGAAGCGCCGCCCGAACGGGGAAGGGCTGAGACGTCGCCATGACGACCGATCACGACGGCGTCCCAGATGGCATTTTCTGCAAGACGACGGAGGGAGCGAGAAGCGCAGAGAGCTGTGACTTCCAGCTGGAAATCACACACGCGCGCACACACACACACACACACACACACACACACACACACACACGTTGGGACTTTTGCTGATCCTCCAGACTTTTAAGTTAGAATTGAAAGCCAGAATCATTTATTCGGATCATGTCAACACACAGCGGCATTCATGGTTTCTCCTCCAGCTCGGGTGAATCTCCGCTTCGCTTGAAAGGAGCCACATAAATACATGGATATGATATATATATATATATATATATATACACACACATATATATACGCATATCATGGATTTATCTCTGTTTTGTGATTCCATGCGGAACACTGGCGAGAGAAAATTGCGTTGTTAACCATATGGAAATCCGTCTCTGCTGTCATTTCCCCACTGCGACAGCGAGCGACCCGCATAACTGCTCATTCTTCCGACGCCTTCCGGTGGATTCGCGTTGTGATCCTGCTGCCTTGCGCACGTGTGTGTGTGTGTGTGTGTGTGTGTGTGTGTGTGTGTGTGTGTGTGTGTGTGTGTGCGTGCGTGCGCACACACCTGCTATTATGGTGCAGATTCTTGACTCAAAAAGGACTTCCATGGTGTGATTTATATGCAGAAGGCGTTTTAATGACCTCTAATCAGGTCATAACACAGCTTTCCTGGCCTGTCACATGTCGTCTGCGCTGGAGGAAGCCCGGGAGGAGGTGACGCCACGGCCGCTTTAGACGTTTTAAGGACAGTCAAGCTCGAATTTCGTTCCTTGGAGATCAGCGGGTGGAAACTGCGACGGTGGGAATAGTAACCACGGACTGTCAGACGGGTTGAATCGTTTTCCCTGCGCTGCTTCGCTGTATGAGGCACCCCGTTAGCCGTTAGCTAACGCCGGGCTCAAGTCTAGATGTTCCTCTGCGAGCCCCTCTGAGGCTGAGCGTGCCAGAAGAGCTTGGTCCTCTCTGTCGCTCCATTTCTCGCTGCTCCTAGTTACGTCGGAAGAAACTAGCCGACCGGTGACGACAATGATTTTAGAATATAGCTAAACGCAGTCTGCGAGTAGCATCTGGTATCTAGCGCGGCTTAGGAGTTCTGCAAAATGACCTAGGAGTTCCTACGGAACCCTGCCTCGGTGTAGGACCTAAGAGGCATCTCAGGAGCTGAGGTCCATCCACGGTCCCTGGTTCCTCTGCTGTCTGGATGCACGAAGAACCAACCCAGTTCCTGACATCGTGAGAAAGGAACTGCAAATAGTCGGCGCTGCGCCGAAGCGGCTGATGAGCCGCGGTCACGTCGGAACAGCAGAGTTGTTGGATGCTGCACAATTCATTTCCAAAATAACGGCTTTGAGTTTTTAGGTTCCTAACAAATAACCCGATGACCTCAATCCCTCCAAATTCAAAGCGCTTCCAAAGCTGTTTTTGTATTAGAAATGAAATATCACTCTGTTTTCACGGTACAGCGTCACAAGGTTGGAACTGCCAGGCAGGAGGTCCAGAGGACGACCAAAGAGAACCCAGGACGGGTTGCAGGTGAAGCGACGAATTCAGGGATGAACGAATGAACACACGACAAGTCCGGCTGGTCTTTTTCCCTCCACGACAACCTGCGTTTTAATCGAGGTGATCGGTTTGATTGATTCATGCGACAGATGAATGAATGAAGGAGTGAATGGCCGCACATAAAGCGGTTGAAGGAGTGAATGGTTGTTTCTGTGAATGAGAATTAATGGCCGTTTGCCTCTCCGTGACGTGGATGAGAGGGTGAATGGTTGGATGTCTCTGTGTGTGATCAAGCGTTCCGGAGTAGATCATGAATGAATGCACACAACTCTGAGCGGTCGGAGGTGCATCCGTGCTACAACCGCCGCCGCCGCCGCCTCACTCACCGAACCCCGTCGTCCATTCTCAGCCCTGTTCATATCACTCCATTCCATCCTGTTTATCGTTGATATTGTTTCATTGTCGCAGCCACTCTGTCTGTATGTCTACGACTTGTCTACTCTCACCCTTGCTGTTTATTTAATTATCTTTATATTTATTTTTTAATTATGCATTTTTTTTTTACTTTTTGTCTTTTAATTGTCTCTCGTACTTATATTTATACTCATGTTTATTGACATTGTTATTGTCGCGCTGCTGCGACAAAAGAATTTCCCCCTATGGGGATCAATAAAGTATGATCTTTTCTTATCTTACATATATGTGAATATGGGGAATTTTTTTTTATGTTTACGTCGATATCCATTGTTCACGCACCGAAGCTGGTGAAGAGAGGAGTTGTTTTTTTTTCTAACCATCAAATGAAAAGTCCGTGAAGCCTCTAAGGTCAGGAGAACCGGAACATCAAATCCAGACGGTTGTGCGTGCGATTGCTGCCTTTCAAAATATCGAGCGCGGCGATAATAATCAAGAACAAGCCAAACAATAAAACAGTATCCTTGTGTTTGTTTGGAGAAGAAGCCCAGCTCGCCGCCCATGCAGCAGGAAATAAAAATGCACTTAAATGACTGTGGGATTTTTTGTTGTTTCCCCCCCCCCCCCTTCCGTGCGCTGGGCGGACAAGGGGACGATGGGGGGGGGGG
>CAAKHD010010829.1:132737-147147 GCA_901007705.1 Fistularia tabacaria | reverse complement strand
AAACTTTATGATTACTAATTACAGATAGCGTGTTTTTTTTTTTTTATTTTATGTATGCATGCATGCTTGGGGTGTGTGTGTGTGTGTGTGTGTGCGCGTGTGTGTGTGCGCGTGTGTGTGTGTGCGTGTGTGTGTGTGTGTGTGTGTCTGTGTGTGTGTCGGTAGTCCCCTCTGTGATGTTTTTACTATTCTTGCTTTATGTCCAGATGTGAGACGGGGGTCCGGCCAGGTTAAGGTTAGGCGATAATAGGTCGCGGTCGGGGTTTAGATCCGGAATGAATGTCGTGAAAGGAAGTGAAACTTTACGTTTGAAGACGGATAGCGGCACAAAACAGTTTTTTTTTTTTTTTTTTATCTTTAAAGACCAAAGTGCCCTTTGTGTCATTGTTGTGTAGTCATTCCACGCCGGCAGTTCAGCCGTTCATTTATGGTGTTCTAAGACCTCAGCTAAGCTAAACGGAAAATGATGGGGTGCTTTAGCGGAGGCTGACCGCCAAATCACCGCTTTTCCGTCGCCCGCATCGAACCGACACAATCATTCTCTGACCACTTTTGTCACGGTGATGACAGTGTTGACTCGCCGGAGGGGGCCGGCGCCTTTGTGCTCCAAATACAGTCCCGCCGCAAGATAATAAAACACCTCCGACTAAATTATGGCTGGAGTACCTACACAATGGTCCTTTCTGCCGTGTTTATTCAAAGTCATTTGTCGTCCGTATTGGTCAATGTTCAATGAGGACCCCGAACAAAATGACTGCAGGGACGTTCAGCCGCCGCGCGGGAATCGGGCTTTTGCTATTTTGTTAAGAAGTGATAATAAGGTTTCTTTTCCGGGAAACGCTCAGGCCGGGCCCTATAATCCCAGGAGTGAACACCGCTGTCATCCGCCAAGGATGAAAGCTGGATGTTGAAGGAAGTTATATTCTTCTTTTTTCCCTCTTCCGTCACGTCATTTGATGAAATGTTGACGTCGAAAGATAGGCCCAGGGTTGAAGTCGTTCCCGTAGTTCACGTCGAGCGTCTCGGTCGTCCCCGTTTTTGTGACCTCCTTCCTAATCCTGCCTGTCACGCTTTGATTAGCTCATTTTTTTTTGTGTGCGTGTCGAAGTAAAAAAAAAAAAAAAAAAAGATTAGAGCAGCAGCTCAAGGAAAGCGTCACCGATTCCTCTGTGGGTCCTGTTTTTAGTGACTTTTCCTGCGTCTCGTTTGTTTTTCGTTCCTTTTTTTAATCCAATCAGCTGTCTCTTTGTCAAACCATCAGTCCTCAGGCTCCTTTCATCTCTTTTTTTTTAAAGTATTTTTTCCTTATTTAATTCATTTATTTAAACAGTGATCAAAATGCCAGCTCGTCGGGCTTGTTCACTGTCATCGTCTTCGCTCTTCTGGGTCAGAAGACTTCTTCTTCTCTCGTTCGCTGCCTTTCAGGAGTCGCCGCAGCCGATCATCTTCCTCCGTCTAACCCTATTCTCTGCATCGTCTACCAACACGTTCATGTCTTCTTTCGCTCCACCCATCAATCTCCTCTCCAGGCCTCCTGCCCGGCAGTTCCAACCTCACCATCCTTCCACCCAGATCTTCACCACCCCTCCTCTGTGCATGTCCGAACCATCTCTGACTTTATCTCCAGAACATCTAACATGTGGTGTCCCTCTGATGGGCTCATTCCCGATTCCCATCTTTCCTCCTCGCTTCCAAAGAGGAACTTCATCTCATCTTCATGTCCGCCTCCTGACTTCTCCTCAGCGTCTCGAAACCGGAGAACACGGCTGCTCCCGACATCGTCCCGTACACCTTTTCGTCCAGAAGACCAAGGGGTTATAAAACATGCTGAGTAGACGGGCCTGCGTCTGTGTCACCGGTTGCTGTGGAAACGCTGCAAGAACATACAGACCTCTTGTTTTCGTCGGTTTTCATCCTCACAGAATATATTGCTCTGCGTCACTGGAGGACTAGAACAACGACAGGTCTGCAAAAAGCACCACCTCGTTGGATATTGTTTTCGGTTTTCTGGACTTGAGTGAACGCTTTCAATAGATAACTGTTTTATATATTTGCGCGAAGCAAAGGGTTTACTTTTGGATCATCGAAGTCTCCAGACGTCAAGCGGGGTATCTGGACGTCCGTGCAATGCCACGCCTTAACGGCCGGATCAGTCATAGGTCGCGAGCGATAGAGAGCCTCCCGGGAAAAAGGCCGTTCGAGAATTCCACGGGAATTCGGATGAAATGTGGATGTTTAGATTTTCGATTTTGGCCCCAACGACGCAGAAACGAACGCTGCCATTTTTATTTAATTTTTTATGAAAACGCAGTTCCTCTCCTTGTTTGTTTTTTCCGACACCCCCCCAACCCCCCACTGTGCTTCAAAGCTGTTTTCCTCAAGCTGCGCTCTGCACCACCAGTTCCGATCAGTTGACGAAATGGCAACGATCTTTCATCTCCATCTTCATCTCCCTCCTCCTCCTCCTCCTCAACAGCCTTTCTCACCGTTTCTCCTCCACTGCAGTCCCCCCTGCTGCACGGAGTATTGGGTAATTATGTAAATACTGCATTAGGGAGAGATCAAGACACTGGTGGAGTAACAAGACCGCACTTTGAGACGGACCCCAACACTTTGGCCCACAGTTATCAATGTACCAGAGCGTGCACTTTGTTGTTTTTTTTTTTGGTTTTTTTTTTTAGTTCTCTTTTATTTTCTCTGTGCTTCTTATGGATATGCAGAGTTTGATCATGCCTGGAGGTTAATTCTGTCTTCTGGGTCAAAGCTGGCTTAGTTTCCATTGTAAAATAACAATCCCCGCAGAATTGCAAGGAGCGGAATCAGAGAGGGCCTGATTTGAATATGTTTCATCCTTCCACCCGAGCCAGGAACACAAACCGATGCTGCTATTTTAGGCGACGTGAACAGTTCACGGGGAAGCGGGGAGATTTGTTTGCCTGGTGATACACCACTCTCAGCGCCAGGTCAGCATCTCTCCAGACAAATGATCGAGCCGAGACACGGATCCCCTCGATTTTCCTCTTGCTCCCCGTGCCGATTAAACTGTTTGGGCCAGAAATTAAGGGATTATTTAATAAAAGAGGAATTTCCACGCTTATGTAACAGTTCTGTCATGATTCCTCTAAAGCCGATGACAGATAGAGACGCGTTAATTAGGGTTCGCGTGGTGGAACTGGAGTAAAAGTGTAATAACGGCATGTTATTCGGAATATTCATACCGTCTTTTGAGTTCTTTAATTAAACTAGATTACATTCCCAGCCAGTGCGTTGTGTTCGCTGCTTGGAGCGTCACACTGTTTCACTCCTCCGTCCTCTTCACTCTCACGCTGCTGCCTCCCTCACCACTTGTTTTTTTTTTTCATATATATTATTTGATATGCGTTCTCTTTTTTTTTTACACACACACCCCCCCTGTTGGGGTGAAATATATACATCCAATACATCCAACGATGGGACTTTGTATGTGTGTACCTTTGACCTGGAATCTGACAGTCGGAATCCCCAGACGGGCTTGGTGGGGCGGAGGGGGGGGTGAAAAGGGAAAACCCGGATGAGTAATGCTGGAAACAAGCAGCCGCCAAGCATCACCCGGGCAACGGTGAGATTCCGCATTCAAAAAGGCGGAAGATGAAATAACGATACCTCTCTGCTGCAGATCTACATCGTTCCCAAAGCGGCGATCTTTCCCCTGGAGGGCCTGGAGGGTGCCGAGGCGGAGGCCGCCCTGCTGAACAACATGCGCGTATACGGGACCATCCTGTTGACCTCCATGGCGACGGTGGTGTTCGTTGGCGTGAAATACGTCAACAAACTGGCCCTGGTCTTCCTGGCTTGTGTCATCCTCTCCATCCTGGCGGTCTACGCCGGGGTCATCAAGACCGCCGTTGATCCTCCCATCTTCCCGTGAGAATTGCCAGCCTTCCGACCCTACGACCACATGGGGGGGGGGGCAGCTTCCGGCGGGAAGGGTGGCGGTTCGATTTCCGGCTTGTGTTGAATGTAATCCGGTGTGAAGCTCTTTGAAAGCGCAACATAAGAGCAGGTCGTCCGTGTGTCCCCGGGGAGCCCTGATGGTAGCCTGCAAAAACCCTTTCACAAGAGCTAAAACGTTTACTTTTAATTATAAGCCTCATTTATTGACATTTAAATATCAAAGTTTTATGATATGGTTGGCAAATATATCCGTTATGACAATTTTTATGACATACATTTCAGTAATTGATATTTTGATATAAAAGTTTTTAATTGTTCACCGTCAACCAGCCAGGATGCACAAACTTTATGATTACTAATTACAGATAGCGTGTTTTTTTTTTTTTCTTTTATGTATGCATGCATGCTTGGTGCTTTTGTGTGTGTGTGTGTTTGTGTGTGTGTGTGTGTGTGTGTGTGTGTGTGTGTGGTTTGTGTGTGTGTGTGTGTGTGTGTGTGTGTGTGTGTGTGTGTGTGTGTGTGTGTGTGTGTGTGTGTGTGTGTGTGTGTGTCTGTCTGTTGCTCATATAATTGAGTGAAGGGAGATTTTTACGATCATGCGTTATAAATCTCTCTTAAGCACTCAGACATGGATTTACTTCAACCACTTTCAGCGTATTTATTTGTACATTCATTTCTTTTGGGGCCGCATCCACCAGTGTCATTCAGTAACAAAGCCATCGAAGACGTCCAGGACAGAAATTGAACTGAAAGATAATTTAATTCAAGACAATTTAATTCAAAATTTTTGGTTAAATGGTCTCCGCTTATATAGACCTTTCACACCTTTTGATTTCAAAACGCTTTTCGACGGATTGCATTCGCACAGCAATGGGGGAGGTCAGCGTCAAGCCCGAAGAAAGCTGGGAATCAAACCGACAACATTTGTATCCTTTTTTTGCTATATTGTTTTTCCTTTTTTTATTTGAATTAACCATCTAGAGTATCGAATTCAAAACTGTGGATGGAGAAAGGGGATCAAGTGTCCACCGTGTCTAAACTCGGTTGTGTCCCTGCAGCAATGGCTTGTGTTGCACGCACACACACACACAAACAGACCGGTGTTATGAACCACGTGTGTCCTAAATGACATTCTCCGATTGTTTGTTCCTCATCAGCGTGTGCGTCCTGGGGAACCGCACTTTGATATGGAAGACTTTCAGCGTGTGTGCCAAGACTGTCGAGACGGCTAACGGGACCGTCACCACCCAACTGTGGCGCATGTTCTGTGATTCGCCGTTCCTCAACGCGACCTGCGACAAGTACTTTGCTGCCAACAACGTGACTCAGATCCAGGGCATCCCGGGCGTCACTAGCGGAATCCTGACAGGTCGGTTCCCCCCACCCACCCACCCAACCCTCCCACACCCCCGCCAGGGTCCGCGCGCAAACGAAACGCCGTCATTCTGTCATTTCAAATTTTGAGCACGCACACACACACGCACACACACACATTCGGTCCCCGTCACTGATTGTGTTCCCTTCATGCGGAGGAGAAGAGGTGCGCTGACGGCGTCTCTTCTCAAACAGAGAAGGTTAACAGTGGGATGAATTCAAAGTCTGCATTGAAACCCATTTCAGATGTTGACCTTTATCTGTCACGTATGTCAAGGACTCCCATCCAATTTTCAACCTTTTTTTTTTCCAAAATATTAATATAATGATCTATTGATACACCTTGACCTTTAAAAATAAATCAATAAAAGAACTTTTTTTTTTCCAGACTAACAGTCTTGCCTAATACTGTTATTTTAACTTTCATTTTTTTGTCATGACAGAACAGAGAGCTTTAAGGGTCTTTTAAAAAGGAATATATTTTATGGATAGGCGCAGGGTTTGGCGTCTCCGCCTCACAGCAATAAGGTTCCCGGTTGGATTCCAACAGGGGGGTCTTTCTGTGTGGAGTTTGCACGTTTTCCCCATGTCCGCTTGAGTTTCATCCAGGTTCAGTCCAAACACATGCAACGGGCTTATTGGGGATGATGAATTGCCCGGACGTGTGAATGAAACGGTGAATGGTTGTATGTCTGTTTGACGAATGAATGAATAAATACATCACGTAGATAAGATAGTACTTTATTGATCCCCGTAGGGGAAATTCGTGATTTGTAGCCTCACCTTTTCAATCCAGCACAAGTATAGATAATGTGCCTCGTGCAGGCATATATAATGAATGAATGAATAAATCCATAATTTTGCATCAACTTTTCAATCCAGACCAAAACTCTAATAGGCTCTTTTTTTGTATTTTTAATCCATAAAACTAAGATATAAGATAAGATAAGATAAGATAAGATAAGATAAGATAAGATAAGATAAGATAAGATAAGATAAGATAAGATAAGATAATAATCTATCGATCCCCACAGGGGAAATTCGTGTGTCGCAGCAGCGCAACAACAAAAAATCAAAAAGCCAGTTCGAAAGAAAGACTATATTCATGCGCAAACATAAATATACACACATATATAAACACATGTATATATCCACATATATCACCATACATGCCCATACACACATACACATATATCTATATACATACACATACCCATACCTACATATATATTTACACATATACACATACACATATATATATAAATACTACACACAAACTACAAGAAATAGGTATGTATGTGACCAATAGTAGTTAGGGGCACCACACATGTGAGTGGGTGAGTGAGTAATGGGGTGACGGTCGCACAGATGCCCTCCAGGCAGTCAGAGTTGTGTCCCCTCCAGACTGCTGTTATACAGTCTGATGGCTGTGGGCACAAAGGAGCGTCTGAAGCGTTCAGTTCTGCACCGGGGTGGGATGAGCCGTTGGCTGAATGAGCTGCTCATATGCCACAGCTCGTGGTGCAGGGGGTGGGAAGGATTGTCCAGGATGGCTCCCAGTTTGCCCTTCACCCTCCGCACAGCCAACGATTCAAAATGGTCCAGGTTGATGGTCTAAAACCAAAGGATTGTTACCAAAATGGTAAACTTAAAATGGTAAACTCGGGGGCGGCGTTGCAAAGGGGGTTCGAGCGGTCGTCGTTGGAACCGAGCGGTTCGATTCCCGGCTCCTGCTAGCGTGCCGAAGTGTTGTCGAGCAAGACACTGAAACTCCTGATAATACTCATGGTTCATCCATGATGAGTTAAATGCAGAGAGGAATTTACCGCGCGGGATCAATAATGTAGAAAAAAAAACACAAATACATTTGAAAAATTGGAAATAGGCGGTTTTCTACAGACTCTAGTGACCTTGTCTGAAAAAAACACAGCGAGAAAGAAAGAAAACAAGATCTGGAAATATGTAATGAGGCGTACAAAGAAGCGCCGTGCTATGTTTCCTTATATTATACTTTCTCTCGTTGCATTTTACGGCAATAACTGAGCAATTTCTCACTGACTGCCGTTGCCAATCGTGGCTGCTTTCTGTATTTTGCCAGTGATTCCAGGAAAAATTCATGCATTCATGCGTTCTTTTTTCGGCTCCGGGCGAACCGAAGCTGCAGGCCGCAAAGAGCCCGTGGCCGGCCTAACCCCTTTTTTTCCCTCCAGCACTCAGCTGTGCAACTTCAAATTAGATTTGAGTTTCCAAGAATGTGCTTCGCTTCGCATGTAATTACCCCGAATGCACTTCATGATGTAGATCCCAGTGCCAGTTGTTCCCGCAAAGTAGTGGCATAATGTTGTAGAAAGATTTGACTATCCTCTCGCAGACTGTGTAGGAGCTTCGAAATCTTAATGAAAATATAAATTAAGGAATTGCAGAGCAAATTAACCTGGATGTGAAACACTCTAATATTATAATGTGTGTCTGTCATGGTTTGTTGCTCTGAATGATTATAATTACCATAATAAAATCCTTAAATGCATCCTACTCATTCTTTTTCCCTCAATATGTAAATGTAAAAAAATGTTTTTTTAAACCCGTCAATCTGAAACACAAGATGTTGTCTGCGTCACTCCACCTGCAATGGGTATGTCTGACCCAGAGGTCGGTTTTTCGGATGTCACAAAATCTCTTCCCGTTTCATTTTCAAGGAGTGGGGAAGTTTTATGCGCGTCTTTGAGCCTGCGCATCATTTCAAATAGCAAAACTCAAATATTCAGGAGCAGGAGCCAGACCGAAAATACACTTTTTGACCGGGGGGGGGGGGCTTGAAATTGGGTTAAATCATCCAAAAATATGTAAAGGGGGCTGCAGTCTGGTCACGTTCATGGCCTTTTAAAATAAAGTACTTAATCAAGCCGTTCCAGGGCACATTAATCATTCGCCTCTTCCTCTCTTGCTCATCCAGAGAACCTGTTTGGAACCTACTATGAGAAAGGGGATCTGATTGCCAAGACCGACCTGGACTCAGTGGAAGACCCGGACGATCCTCTGACCAACGCAAACCGCTACGTGTTGGCGGACATCACAAGCTTCTTCACGTTGCTGGTTGGCATCTACTTCCCCTCTGTGACAGGTAAATTAAAAAAAAAAAAAAATGTTTTTTTTTTTGTTTTTTTTTTTATCTTGTAGTTTTGAAGTTAAAACTATAGTTCTTGATTTTCCTGGCCCATCACCGCATCCTCTTTTCTCTCTTCCAAGGGATCATGGCCGGGTCCAACCGCTCCGGAGATCTGCGTGACGCTCAGAAGTCCATTCCCATCGGCACCATCGCCGCCATCACGACCACCTCCACTGTCTGTATCCGCTCGGTGCTGCCCCCTGCTGGACGACACGGATCACTGCACACAATGAATGCAAACCTGCTTACACTGAAGTGCCTAAAAACGTCTTTTTTCCCTCTGTTAAATTCCTGCAGTGATCATACAGGAGATGGTATTTTTGTTTTGAGGCAGGCGGAGCACGCAAAGCCGGTGTAAACGCCGACACTGACCAGCAGAGTGGCCGTGGCGAGCGTCTTTCCATGAATCTGGAACTAATCTGCTCGGGGGGGGGATCTGATCTTGACAAATTTGATTAGGACTTCTAATCGCATCATCAGAGCTGCCTGTGCAATCACGAGTTAATAAAGCAGAGGGATATTAGTTACATTGTCATTGATCTCCTGGATATTATCCTAAATCATATCGATTGAAGCTGGGGGGGGTTTTTCCAGCCAAAATGAAAGCGTTCCACAATTTTTTGAAATAAATCTGCTCCTGTCACTTCAACAATTTTACACAAATGCCTGAATTCGCAACAGGTCGTCCTTCGCCTCGTGCCAGACACCCCGCTCGGATGGTCCGGGGGTCGGTTTGACAGCCTGAGCTATTGATTTGTCGGCCCGCTGCGTTCCAACAACTGCCTCGGTGGTAGAAATTACGAAAAAAAAAATGGAAGAGTTCCCCCCCCTCCCCCGTACACGGTGCGCACAGAAAATAACGAAACTAGTGGGAAAAGAAGCTAATTCATCGACCCAGACAAGGATCAGGCACAGAAAATGAATCAAACAAACAATGCTGCTGGGTCCCATCTCGAGGCTACGCCGTCACATGACTCGGGGTACCTTTATTTAAGAGCGTTGAAGTAAAATGTGCTTTGTTTTCCTGATTTGCAAATGCTCAGACATGTCCAGTGTGGTTCTGTTTGGCGCCTGCATCGAGGGTGTGGTCCTCAGAGACAAGTAGGCCAGCTGGCGTCAACAAACGTTCTTCTCCCGAGCCGTTTTAGTTCGTCGAGTATTCATAACGCCGTTCTGTCAACTCAGGTTCGGGGAGGGGGTCCACGGGAACTTGGTGATCGGCACACTGGCGTGGCCGTCGCCGTGGGTGATCGTGATCGGCTCCTTCTTCTCCACCTGCGGGGCGGGCCTTCAGAGCCTGACGGGAGCTCCCCGGCTCCTGCAGGCCATCGCCAAGGACAGCATCGTACCCGCCCTCCGGGTGGGTCTTGTTATGCGCCCCTCGTGGTTTTATTGTGTTTTAAATAACTAAACTAAAAACTGTTCCGAAGCGGCAGCGGTGACATCATGTTTTCTCCGCCTTGCAGATCTTTGGCCACGGAAAGGCCAACGGAGAGCCCACATGGTCCCTTCTGCTGACGGCGTTCATCTGCGAGAGCGGCATCCTCATCGCCTCCCTCGACTCTGTAGCTCCCATCCTCTCCATGTGAGAGCAAGAGGCTAAATCTTAATCTAATTTCTTTTTTTTCTTTTTTTTTTTGAGGTACGAACAAGCAATAGGAGATGTCAAAGCAGCCGGTCCCGTGTTATTTCTTAAACGATGCAAATGCCAAATTTTTATGGGCTCGGGATTTGGCTCGTCGCACAAAAGGGCAGCCTGCCTCTTTACTTTGCCACTTCCTGCAAACGGCAGTGAACTTGGCAGATATGGAGAGGGCATTTTCCTCGAACCTCACGTTTTGTGAAACCCACTGGATTTTATTGAAAATTGAAATTTTGTTTCTTCTTTTTTTTTTTTCCGTGTGCTTGCGTTTCCTGCAGGTTCTTCCTGATGTGCTATATGTTTGTGAACCTGGCCTGTGCCCTGCAGACGCTGCTCAGGACGCCCAACTGGAGACCCCGCTTTAAATTCTATCACTGGTCCGTGCGTCTGCTTTTTATTCTCCGTCGTGAAATCTGTACTTTTCATCTCACCTGTCCTCGTCTCTGTCTCTTCAGGGCTCTGTCCTTCCTGGGGATGAGCTTGTGTCTCACGCTTATGTTCCTCTGCTCCTGGTACTACGCCATTGTCGCCATGGCAATTGCCGGCTCTATCTATAAGTATATTGAGTTTGCAGGGTGAGTGGAGCGCAGCCTCGGGAGAGATTCGGTTTCGGTGGCTGACTTTGGCGCGTACGTGTCGGCCGTTTGCGAGTCCGCAACGTGAGCTCCGCGCGCCACTTTACTGAACTCGGAGGAAAGAGTGCTTAAAAGTTTCCAGCTTTTGTATCCGTGACTTTTAAACCCGTCTGAGTCTGGTTTCCCACCTCGCTCTTCCCCTCCGACATCCAACGGCTTGCTGAAAGCTGTTTCTCTGGCTTCCTGTAAGCGTAACGAACAGTTTGGCCAAAACCTGTTCTTTATGGAAAAGTGCCCTGAGAACGGGTGCTACAGAACTAGCACAGAGACACACACACACATATACACACACACACACACACACACACACACTCATCGTATTTTTTTTTTGAGAAGAAATCATTTTGGAACAAAAATAAAAATGTCAATATGTTGTTAATAAATACAGACATAAGTACAAATACAGACAGGGATGTCATCTAAAAGGGTCTAAATAATAAAAAAAAAAAATCAAAATAAAATGTATATCTATCTCGTAATAATGGAGAAGCAATGAGCCTACAATGTCGAAACCCTTTAATCACACCGCGTTGCCCGTGTCGTGTGTTGACGTGGCTCGGGCCCGAGCGCCCGTCGCGCCCAGCGATGGGGAAACAAAGAAAAATCGTGATCACAGCTTGTTTGTTTCCTCAGTGCGGAGAAAGAGTGGGGCGACGGCATCCGCGGACTGTCCCTGAGCGCCGCGCGTTACGCCCTCATGCGGCTGGAGGAAGGCCCCCCCCACACTAAGAACTGGAGGTAGGGCTGACACACACACACACACAAACACACACACACACACACACCAGTTGGACACGTAATTGCTGATTGACATTGTTGTCCCCGTCCTTTTCTCACCCCACCCTCCAGGCCCCAGCTGCTGGTGCTGGTTAGCACGGACAGCGAGCAAAACGTGGAGCAGCCTCGTCTGTTTTCCCTGACCAACCAGCTGAAGGCGGGCAAAGGTCTCACCATCGTCGGGACGGCCCTGGAAGGCACCTACCTCGAGAACTACGACCAGGCCCAGCGGGCGGAGCAGGTCCGGGAGCCATCCATCATTGATACCTCTCAAAACCAGAAAAATGTTATTTTACCAACTGTGTCCTGATTAGTACATTTTCTGCGGTACTCGGCTCTGAGACGGTTGTATTAATATTTCAATTGTAATTTTTCAGATATCAGAAATTATTCTACCAACCACGTCTTGGTAAAGATGAACATATTTATGTTTTCTGTTATTTTACAAACAGTATTTTGCAAAGAGTGTTATTCTCTTTGATTTTAGAAACAGTAGTTTACCAAGCGTGTCTTGGTAAATAAGTTTATATTCATATTTAGGTTCTAATTTTTCTGATTTACATGACAATATTTTTCCAAGTTGGCCCTGATAAAGATAATTAATTAATATTTCAGTTGTCATTTTTCACATTTTAGAAACATTATATTACTTCGCATATCATGCTGCAGATACTTATTAATATTTTAGCTTTAATTTTTCAGATTTCAGAAACATTATTTTACCAAGCGTGTCTTGGTAAATATGTTCATATTAATATTTAGGTTGTACATTTTCTTATTCTCATGACAATATTTTACCAAGCTTGTCTTGGTAAAGAAAATTACTTAATATTTCAGTTGTAAATTGACATTATAAAGTAAAGATAAATTAATAAAGGTAATTAATTAATATTTCAGTTGTAATTTTTCACTATTTAGAAACATTATTTTACTTAGCGTGTCTTGGTACAGATAGTTATTAATATTTTAGCTGTAATTTTTCAGATTTTAGACACATTATTTTCCCAAGCGTGTCTTGGTAAAGATAAATATATTGATATTTTGGTTGTAAATTTTCAGTTTTTAGAAAAACTTAATAACCATGGGATGAAGATAATTATATTAAAGTTTTGGTTGTGATTTTTTTTCAGATTTTAGAAACATTATTTGAACAACCACGTCTTGGTAAAGATAATTACAATAAGCTGTTGTTTTTTTTTGTTTTTTTTTTAGAAATAAGAAACAATTTGGAAAAGAGGGCTTTCAAATCAAAGGTTTTTTTTTTTTTCATTTTTATTTAAAATGTGAAATTCTCCTTCAGGATTAAGTGGTTTCCAGGGTAATGTTAAAATAGAAAAGAATAGAGAGGAACCAACATAAAGCTCCTCCTGCTATTAGAAATTGCTCTGTAATTGCTTTTGAGATTCATAACATTTGCCATATCTCCTAGGCACTGCACAAACTGATGGAGACAGAGAAGGTCAAGGGCTTCTGTCAGGTGACCGTGTCCTCCAACCTGCGAGATGCCACCTCCCACCTGCTCCAGGCCAGCGGGCTGGGCGGCCTGAAGCACAACGCCGTGCTGGTCTCCTGGCCCCGCAACTGGAAGCAGGGAGACGAGCACCAGACCTGGAGGAACTTCGTGGGTGAGTCACCTGGTTGAGGGGTCGGGGGGTAAAGCACGAAAACGAATGAGACCTTTCAAAAAGCCCGAAATCCAAATGCTCTGGCTCCGTAATGAGTCCGGCGTTTTTGAAAAAGCTCATCCCGCTATTCAACCTTTTCAGCAGGAGCGCAAATAAAAAGAAAAATCTCTGCTCTACGACGTGAAAGAAAACCGAACAGGAATTTTTCCGGTGAACAACAGAATTATTCTTTCAGAAACATACCGAAGAGATGCAGTCAGAAGAAGGAAGACTTCATTAAAAATCTTGCCGATTTATCCGTTTTTAAAAAAAAGGGGGCGGCATGGTGGCACAGCAGTTAGTGCTTTGCCTCACAACGAAAATGTGTTCGGTTCGATTCCGACAGTATTTTGGACACACGTCTGTTTAAAGCGGCCGACTCCATCTGACACCAACTGCTCTGTCACTTTATTTATTTATTCATCTATTGTTTATGTGTATGCATGTATTTTGTATACATATTTCACTTTCATTGTTTGTTTGTTTTTTTCAATTTTTTTTTAATCTTGTATTTTTTGTACACAGCTTTCCTTGCGTGTCGAGTAAGGCGCCTTAAATGAAATATTAATAATATATATTATTATTATAATTATCATATGACTTGTGAGTGACAGAGTGAATGTCTGTATGTCTTTATATGTGGCTCAGTGATTGACAGGTGACCAGTCCAGGTTGAACCCTGCCTCTCGTCCAATAACAGCAGGGATAGGCTCCAGCCCCCCCATTATCATAGGGGGAAAAATGACTCTTGTCTGTGTGTGTATACTGTGTGTATATATATATATATATATATACATATATATGCCACTTAATACATATAATAGTACTGCCACCCAAAGTCTAATATTCAAGCATGTGACTGGGGACAATTACTTTTACTTGATAAACTTTATTTTCCCTTTGAGGGTCTAATTTGTTTTGCGGTCAGCACAGAGACACAAAAAAATAAAAAATAAAATATTCGACCACGCCTTACTCCTGTACTTTTTGTATGTTGTGTGTACATTTTGGTTTAACAATCAGAGTCAGAAAATACTTTTTTTAATCCCGGGGGGAAACTGAGTTGTCTCAGATTCTCAATACAGAAAGAGATAAAATGAATGAATAAAATAGAGATAAGCAGGAATAAATAAATATCTATTATGTCTATCAATCTGAACTCTGTGTGTGTGTGTGTGTGTGGCGGGGGGGGGGGGGGGGGGAGGGGGGAGGTTAAAAC
>CAAKHD010010829.1:94755-115271 GCA_901007705.1 Fistularia tabacaria | reverse complement strand
GAGCGCAAGAGGGGGGGGGTGGGGGGGGGGGGGTGTGGGATGAAGAGTCTTATGTTGGTACAGATTAAATTATCAAAATTTTACATTTGCATTTATACTTTAGTTAAACAGTGGTTTCTTCAGACAGAGTCGGTTGGCACAGAGCCAATGGGTTTGCAGTTGGGAGAAGAGGACCGAGACACAGCCACTGAGGGCAGTGTCAGCAAGACAGACTCACACCCCCGATACTTTCAACACACTTTTGTTTACAAAATCTGAAGGCCTCAGTTGAGACTGACTTCTCAGTCTAGCAGGTACGTTTGCCCACAGCATAAATTCAACAAAGGGATGTGCAACAAGGTCTGCGACTGTATCCTATGGTTTCACCAGAAGGCAGAAAACAAATCAGAAATACTTTATTGATCCCGTAGGAAATTGTATGAGCCGAGATCCTCCGTGCAGAAAGAAATAAAACTAAATAAAATAAGATGAACACAAATAAATAAGTTACCAGAGCAAAATACAGCCAGACCCGTAGTGAGAGGAATGAGATATTTTGACGTAATTACCGGACCGAGTCAAAGAGTCTAATGGCCACAAGCAGGAATGACCTCCTGTGACATTCAGTAGTGGACCTTGTTGGAATCAGTCTACTGCCGAACAAACTCCTGTAATTGGTCAGCATGCCACGGAGTGGGTGAATAGTGTTGTTGAGCTTCTCTTTCTCCTCTCAGACACCACCGTCAGAGGGTTCAGCTCCAATCCCATAACCTTGCTGGCCTTACAGATTAGTCTCTTAAGTTTGTTGGTGTCAGCCACCCTAAGGCTGCTGCCCAGGCATGCAACAGCGTGAAAGACGGTGCTGGCCACGACAGACTCATAAAAACATCTCGAGCATTGTCCGTCAGATGTTTGAAAGACCACAGCTGCCTAAGGAAGTAGAGATGGCTCTGGCCCTTCTTGTGGACTGCATTATAGTTTTTTGTCCTGTTCAGTTTGCTGACAATGTGTACACCCTAGGATTTGAAGTCCTCCTCCTCCTCATGGATTGAAACCGGGATAGCAGATGATCTGGACCTTCAAAAATCCCAAATCAACTCCTTTGTCTTAGATAAGTGAAGCTGCAGATGGTACTGCATGCACCAAGACACAAAGGAGTCCACAACAGCCGGGTATTCCGACTCATAGCCCCCTCTGATGCATTGAACCACAGCAAAGTCATTAGAAAATTTCTGAAGGTGGCAGGACTCTTGCTATGCTCCGGTGATGCAGACCACTCTACCAGACATGCAGTGTTGTAGACATACATCCTGTGGTCTCCCAGTGAGATAGGCCACGATCCAGGACACATGGGAGGCACCTCCCTGCATGGATGACAACTTAGCAACGAGAAGAGATGGCCTGATGGTGTTGAATGCACCGCAGAAATCAAAGAACATGACTCTCACAGTGCTCCCAGGGTGGTCCAGATGGGCATACGTGCGATTCAGCAAGTAGATGAAGACATCACTGTCTCTCGAGTGTCCTCATTGCGTGGGACATCGGTGCCACCAGCCCGAAGTCCAGAGTGGCACTAGAACGTGTCGTCTTGGGAACAAGGACGGTACAAGACGTCTTCCATAGCAAGGGAACAGTCCCTCTATTGTTGGATGGCCTGAATCTGGTAATGGTCCTCAAGCCACTACACACCTCCTTCATACACTTATCAAAATCTTTTTGTGGTAACTGGACTTGAATTTCTTCCCTTGAAGAAGTTTCGCTTCTCATCTGAGGCTTCTTCAGTTCCTTTATGCAGTTTCCATGAAACTTCCCTTCCAACTTTGTCCAGTAATTGCCCTTGGCCTCCTTGACCTTTACCCTGAGTCATTGTTGGATTGATCACACCTCATCCCTGTTGCCAGCTCTGAACCCCCTCTTCTTTGGGGTTGAGGAGGGTTTTGCATCACATGGTATATCACCTTCTGCACTGAGCATTGTTCCAGCTCGGTCAGTCCATTGTTGTGCAAACAACAAACTTTGGCTGACCAGTGACATGTTGTGACTCCGTGCTCTCCACAATATCCCAGCATATACAGGCTCAACACCAGAGCGCGTTCATAGCCATCTCGGGTGACTTCAATTATGTCACTTTGGACAACACCCTCCCAAAGTTTACACATTATGTGACCAGCACTACTAGAGAGGAAAGAATTCTTGACCTTCTGTATGCAAACACTACAGATGCATACAGTTCCTTCCCCTTCCCTCCACTGGGCAGGTCTGACCGTAACCTGGCGCACTTCACCCCCTGTTATGCACCCTTAGTGAAGAGGCAGCCTGCATCCACAGGATGCCTTTGAGATATTGAGGGGCTGGGTGACGGTGAGGCAACAGACTGGTCTGCACTTTGTGAGCCCCATGAAGAGGACATCGATTGGCTCATCGAGTGCAGTAAGAGAGATTAGCAGAGGGAGGGACGTAGTCAGCCAAACTAAAAATGTTTAAATCAAAAACGAACTGTCCACTCCAAAAAACACCAATCAGTAGCTTTTAAAAACTTAAAGCCAGCAACCAAAAAAAAAATTACTAATGGCCACAGTACTTCTACAAAACTCCATGACATTTTCGAGCAGCCCATACCTTCTGGCTCACGGCGCCCATTCCAAGGATCTCTGAAGGAGTCCCTGTAGGGTTCATCCTTCCTTCTGTAATAATCATCTGCACCACTTCCACCGCGGTAGTATCGGTTGTAGTCGTCCCTGCTAAAAGAAACATTTCAGGTTCAGGGTGGGGCTCTTAAGTTCCAACCAATGTGCAGTGACTCTGATTACCTGTATGCAGGATCCCGCGGATCACTTCTGACGTCCTTGTCTCTGTTCTCTGAGCCACGGTAACGGTATTCGTGGTCACGGGAGTGGCTCCCTGGCCTTGAATCTCTATTTGAGTCCCTTCCATCACGGCTGTCCCGGGGCTCACGTCCTTCACGACCATATAGAGGGGAACGCAACCGAGGCCGTGGATCTTTGGTGTCCCCATAACTTCCATACGGGGCCCTGGGAGAGACGCAGTTAGTTAGCATGAGGATGATTTGTGTTCATACCACTACAGAGCAATAACGTCCATGACAGGTGATGAGTCTACACACAAAATACTGTGATTTTGAAAGAAAACGGATTTATTCCGGACAAAGTTGAAGTAAAACAGCTGAAGTCGCGGAGGGCTCATGCGATGAAATGACGCACAGTACCACAGGAACAACGTTCGTTCCAGGAGGCAACACCACTACTTGTGCGGTTGAGAATCTTTCTCCAGCCGTTCGGGAACAGAAAATTTTGACATCAGGGACTCAAGGTGATAAAAAGTAAATGAAATCCCACTCTAAATATACACAAATACCTCAGTTGTTTTAGGGTTTTGAACAGATGTGGTTTATTTTGCACATTTAGTTCAATTTTTGTATAATTGAGCTTTGTTCAGTAAGACACATAACCATGCTGTAAAGAAGCAAACAAACATAAATATGTATACATAGAGAAGACATTTATAAATCCATGGTAAAAGGAAAAGAAAGGACAGCTCAAAAACTATTAATCTGACCTGTATTTTATTCAAGAAAACCGGCATGGAAATAGAGCCGTGTCAGTATCTAGAGTAGTAGACAAGTAGTGACATCTGAAGTTTCTAATCAACTGTCGGGTACCCTTTTAAACTATGCTTTATTCACAAACTCAAAACTGATATTCAAGTTAAGAGACATGAGATTTATGTCAATATTTGAAATAAGTAACAGCAGCTCCAGACATTGCACAATTGTATTTCTGTTGTCTTGATGGTGAATTTGTCTCCACTTGGCTTTTTGAACTCAACCTTTGCAGAGATCAAAGCAAAATAACATATTTAAAGGAGATTTTGCAAAACCTGTGTACTATTAATATATTTTTCCACAAAATGTACTCTGCAAAGTGCTTCATTCACATTCGGGGAGAGTTGGCACACCAACATTCGAGAAGAACTATGTTCACTACTAAGTGGCCACAGCACAATTGCTAGAAAACAAGACAGGACAGTTGTTTTTTTGTGATCAGAGATGGAAATTGAACTACATACAACATATCAAAGTTGTTTGGGCTTCCTGTGGACTGTCACCGTCTTTTTTTTCTAGAGCATCTGTGGAACACTTAAATAACATCCAATGCTTACAATGGCATACAAGTCCTCACCACCTGTATGTAGCTGTAGTAACTGAATTGGACTTCAGTATGAGGCTCAAAAATGTTTTAAATCGACCACTAACTAATCAATGCTTTGAAATGACCTTACAGTGCAATTAGGGGACAGTAAGTGTTAAAATTATAGCACTGCACACATTCAATTGTTTGCCGAGAGGTCGCGAAAAAAAATCCTAAACGTAGGCAAACAAACACTTTTCGTTGTGAGACATTTTCCAACATCTCATGAGTAATCATCCAATTTTCAGTTGTGAGCCACGCACATCACAATCAAACAAAAAGGCGGTTCAAATAAGAGTTATGTTTGAGGACAGTCCTCTTAAGCTGGTGGTATATGTGCCAATGTCAGAATAATTAATACTGTTATTTACTCAATCTCGCGAACATTACCTTTACTAGTGTTTAATAAGACAACTGATTCAACATTGATTAAATCTGAAAAATTTTCAGTACTTGTAAGAACATAAACCAAAGGAAAACCCAAAACTCTAGCTTTTTGAAAGTGGAGTTTTGATACATCCAAACTGCCTTGCCAACACACAGCTCAATGTAGTGATCCTAACAGACCACTGCAGGTAAATACTATGGCGTGGATGTTTGGGGATATGGACCATGGTGAAGGAAGCATTACATTTCTCTCAGCTAGAAAGATGCATTTTCCACTTTAAAATGAAATCCAGTGAAAATTGAGAAAACCAGAAAGCAAGGGTCTTTGAGAGAAAGACACTAAGAATTAGTCACACTACTTCTTTATTTCATCACATCAGGAGGTTTTATTCCCAACTTCCATTCAATTTTTTGGATTTCAGAAATTCGAACTTTTACGGTCCCATTCACTTTTGTGGATCCATCTATAGGTAAAGCAGCTTAGGTCAAGCAAGCTCCACCACTGGTGAAATGACAGCTGACGAGAAATACGCTTTCGATTTCTAAATGGCCGCTCAGAGGCGTTGGGAGTTCTTCACACCCATTTCGTATTACTTTACCTTCGTGGAAGGCTCTGCTGGGATTGAGGTTTAGCATTCCGTCGCTCCACGGCCATATTTACATCTGAAAATAAATCAATCCAAACGTTGAACAAAACAGTGACAAGTAAATCAGCATGTGATCACGCAAAATGGAGCGTCCACGTCAACATTTCCGCGATCCAAATGAACTTGAGATCCATTATTCCAAGATGGGCGAGAGGTCAAAATGCAGCAAATTGAGTTGCCAAATTGTGCAGGTGATGAAGAGATGAAAATTCCTTTTCCTTGTCAAACGCGGGCCAACGAAAGTAAGACTTGAAAATGTGAAAAATGTAATTTGAAATTTAGCCATCCGCCCGAAGTGAACAAAGTAGACAGAGTGTGCAACCCGGTCGTCTTAACTTCGTATGCCAGTACTGCAGTATGTTTCATCAAACAACGAAGTAGCCAGCAGGGCTAACCGACTAATAACTATAGCTGCTATAATCATACTATGACACTTGATTTTGTAGAAATGTGTGACTTTAATTATTCAAACAGAAATCTTTCAATGTAGGAGTAGTTGATACTGCCAAAAGTTATCACTCCATATTTAAATTGACCTCCCCGACGTGTACCGAAACTATACATTTTGAAGCACAATGAAGTTTTCGGCAATCTATTTTTGAGTCCCGAGATATCAACACATTAGACGATCAACTCACGCAACAACACAGTTCCAGTAAAGAACGCAATAACATTCAACTTTATTCCCACCAACATGCTTGTATTGTCAGGATGCATCACAACAAATTGCAACATATTCAGCCTTATGTCGATTTGCTGTCTTTGTGTGTTTCTGTGTTAAATAAGCTCAATAACAGTGGGATTGTTACAGCACTGTTACAGAAACTGTGTAAAAGGGGCATTTTTGACACTGGAATTTCCATACCAAATCTACAAGTGTAAGTGATCTACATAATTCACCATCAGACGCATGTTCAGGTTTTATTAGACTGAATTTATTAGTTTGGTTTCTGGACTGAAGTTGCTCTTAGTACAACATTAGAACAAATACATGTCTTCCTCGGCCAGACAATCATAACTACTGCAGTTCAGGCTTACCTATTTTATAACCTTTATATATTCGACCCTTTTGGGCCGCCTTTGCTGCTTCGGCTTCCTCAACACGTTCAAATTGAACAAATCCAAACCCACGAAACATGGATACGCCTGAAAGAGGAACATTTTCAGTGGTATAAGCTTAGACCATTTTTGATAAACACTTTGGATACCTACCTATTTAGCCGAAAAATTACCACTCTTAAGAATATTTCATGCTTGTAATTCATGAGAACAATCGAAATGAAAAATACACTGTGATATTTAGGGTGAACTTAATTTATCCATGAATTTAACTTATTGTATAAACAGCTAATGGTTTCTGTTGTGGTTACTGACCGACTATTTTTCCATATGGGCTGAACAGGTCTTCCAAATCCTTCTTTTCCATGTCGGACGTTGGCAAATTTCCAACAAAAATCCTTCTCTCCAAATCCCGAGGATCATTACTGCTACAGGAGCGCGAGTAACGACCCGGTGATGGACTGCGGCTTCTTCGGCGAGACATGACTTGATCCCAGGATTTTCTGGTTTCTTTCTTCGTATGTTTCAAATGCAAAGTATTTCTTTTGTGAGCATATAAGTCTTTATAAGGCCGTCCACGATCCTGTAACATGTCAATGATCAACAGAAGGCATCAAAATTCCTTGGAAGGGTTAAGTTTCAATTGAGAAAATGGATGGAAATGTCCGGTTTAATGTAGGAGTTCAGAAAATGGAAATTGAAATGGCGGAAATGTTCCACGATAAGAAACTCTCAAAGTAAAATATATTGAGACACTCGAAGGCTACATTTTTCCAACACCCTGCGATGGAGACGGCACAAAATCATGCCTTTCTCCGGTATGGATTTCTGCTCAAGAATTTACACGTGGGAAAATCCAGCACCGTTGTATGAATAACATTGTTCACACAAGACAGCCTGCAGCAGGAATTTAGGGATCTGACATAGTTTGATTCTGTATCACTTATATAGATTTGTTATAGGCTTGCATTTATTCAATGTGACTCGCTATGGCTGTTTATTTGGAAGATGTTGTTTTCTGTGATACTACATGAAATGTAACCCGCAGATCTACAAATGCCCAATAAAAGGCCTTCAGAAGGGTTTTGCTCTTTACTGTGCAGTGTGGTAACCACTGTCAAAATTACTCATCAAAAGATGTGAAGCTAAATGCTGTTTAAGCTTATTACAAAGTGCTGGTTTTGAGAGGCTTTCACAAAGAGTCATTTGCCACAACAGTTTCAACCTTTGGCTGATTTCCTGAGTTTTCTTTGGTTCAAAATTAAAACGTGTTGGCTTCCGCACAAAAGTTTAATCCCCAATTATTGCAGAAGTTGATTGTGATGGCAGCGCAGCGTTTCATGTTTGGACGCCAGCTATCCTGCTGTCCATCATCAAGAAAGCTATGGTTGGAAAAATTTTCATGGCATTATCTTTTCCAAGTTGATTTGAAACCGCGCTTTAAGAACCAAAATGTAGTTTGTAGTGTTATCTAACTACAATCTACCATTACCACTTGTATAGCTGGAACTCTGGCTTATGAAAGAAAGAAAAAAAATGAAAATTGTAAATACAAAAAAAAAAGAAAAAAAAAAACAAGACCAGCTGATATAAACACCCCACTATGGGGTGAGGGATGTAAATATGCGCACTCAAACAGAGTGAATGAAACCAAAGCTCAGGCTTTGGAGTCTATACCTAAACCGAGCTGTGTGATGGTTGAATCCTCGTGTCTGCACTGGTGCTGGTGGTGACTAGTTGAAGGCTATTAATAATAAAACTTTGACATCCAATGTTTGAATAATTAAGAAAAAAAAGTTATCTGATTGTTAGTAAATGCCACACGGAAGACTGAATGCATTAAGTGATAGGTATAAAGTAATTCAGAATGTTGAGGCCAGTTATAACGGACATCGTACTTGATCGGAAAATTCACCATGCCCCCCGAAGCGGATTGTGTCGAAAAGATGCCCACTGTGGTTTCAAATTTTTCTGATTAAGCTTAAAACGTCCATCTCAACGGCGACTTTTCTCCAGGTACGTGAATACCGAGTGACTCCTCAAATAACAATTTGCGATAGTTGCATCTTCAGCATTTGCTCAAAGTATCCTCTTCGTTCCACAGGGTTAAATGTAGACGTTGCGACGAAAATTGCATTGATGAAATGAAATCACGGGCTTGCAGTTCCTTCGAAAATGACAAACGTAAAGGCTCGTTTTGACGAACAAACCGTCGCTCCTCAGAGGTAGGGACGAATGTGTTTCAGATTTACTTAAATCGAACTATAAACTTCAAAAAAAGTGTCTCAGCATGTGACAAACATGAATATGACACTCGTGGAGCTCATCGTTATTGGTACATTTGCAGCCGCACACATACCTTTTCTTGAGCTTCGATGACCTGGGTTCTGGTTCCAAGTGATTTTCAGTCTGAATATGGGGTTAGGTAAAGAAAAAAATTAAAGAAATAAATAAAAAAAATGTATAAAAAAAATTAAATCACACTTTAATATTCAAATCTGTTTCCATCACAGGAGCAATGCCCAATCTACTTAAAAACAAATACCAATAAAACTGTGCAAGTGAATTTTTGAAGTGTAGGTTCACAAGGCACTTATTTAGTTTAAGGGTTTTTTGATTTTCAGTCATTTTTTTAGCCACTGCCAGTCTTCCGTTAGTGGTAATACACCCATTATTTTGACTATCAACAGATAATTACAGTAACAATGTCTCTGAACACTGATAAAACATTAACTTGTGTGTAACTTAACTATGTGTAATTACGACCATAACAAAGAAAATAAATGATAATTTCCTTACATTTTAACCCATGTCGAAGAAGTTAATGTGTAACGGGGGGAGGCGGGGACGCATCCTAATGATGTCCACCTGTGTTCGAGCACCCGAGCTGAACCCGGGCACGTCAACTTTGACGTTGCCAGTGCGTGTTTCTCTTCCTGTTTGCCATTGACAAAAAAGCCGAGTAATTCATTGTTTTGTTGCTGTTTTTTTTTAACCACGTTTGTTGACAACAGTCGCTCATTATGCGTATTTTCTCGCGTCGCATTCCCGGTCTGAGTGTGTATGTATGCGTAAACGGCTCACGACCCTTTCAATATGGAGTCTGTGGCACTAAACGCATCACCATCTGCTAATGGCGAGGCGGCAAATGATGAGCCAGATATGAATAGAAAATGTGAGTGATTTTTTTTCTATGAACGCGTAGTTTGTAAATATATGCAATAATCTGTGCTTGAACCCTTTTTTCGTGTTGCGCTCCGTCACTTGTCACGATGTGCACGCTCTGGCGCTAACGAGTTCAGCCGTTAGCTGGTTCAAGTTAGCTTACTTCTAAACCTAGCAACCTTGTTTTTTGGTTAAATCGCACTCTTCGGTAAAGTGTGAGCTATAACCGCAACACTTAAAAAACAGCACTTTCACCCACCTTCAAATTGATGGGTATTGTTTGTCGGCCGCTCAATTCCACTGGCAATGAGTTTATGGATGTTCCGTTTCCACAAAGACTCTTCTTTTGCCGGACCTCTACTACGCAGGCGCAGCTTATGATCTTCGTTTCCGGCAGATAGCATGCCCTGCCGCGCATTGCTGCCGCTGGTGGGTCGGGGTAGTTCAAGACTCAACATCTCAGGGAAATATTCATTTAAAGCTGTACCTTTTGCCCAGATGAAAAGCTCAGGTGGCCGATGACAAGTTAAAAGTGATGAAGAATGTAAGCATGGTCTTTATTATTATCCAAATCAGCCGTATTGACCAAGTATGTTTACCCATACAAGGATTTTAGCTCTGGTTGGCAGGTTCACCTCACACTGACATGAAATTAAACAATGACTGGACAAGAACATCGTAAATCATACAGAGGACAAAGTGTGGAGTGCAAAGGCTGCAATGAGGTGATAATCCACATGAGGAATTATTCATACTAGATTCTAAATAGGTCCAGATGTACAGTGTGTGGGCCCAGGATAAGGACACTTCCAAGTTTGCCCTCCTCCCACTTTATCTGTAAAATAAAATCTGTTAAGATGCTTGTTAAGTATAGTTTATATCATCATTCTGTCATACTGTGATCTTTATTATAGATGATTTATTCTGTGTGTGTGTGTGTAATTTCTTGATATTTTTAGTTAGTGTGTGACTAATTTCACTTTTAAGTTATCTGGAAATGTTTGCTTTCTTTTACAATTTAAGATAAGATAACTTTATTGATCTCACAACAGGAAATTCAATTGTCACTGCAGCTTTACAAGGTTGCGAAGTGTGCAAATAGTAAAATCCATCCATCCATCGTCTGCTGTTTGTCCTGCACACAGGGTTGCGGGCAATTAGTAATAATAGAAAGAATATGCAAATAAAGGATGAAGATACAAATAACAAAGACTATTTACTGTACTGTATATTCAATCCAAAAGTTTAAAAACATGAATAGAAGAAAGGTCTTTTGCTGGGAATGTTTATAAAAATAACACGTGTACAATAGGAGATGTGGACGTAAAAAATGAAATGATAAATAAGATGTTCTGGAGAATGTATAAATGTAAATATTGCAAGGATGAGAGGTAAGTAGAGATGGAGGTAGTGGGGTAGCGCAAAAAATATTTTGGTGACGCCTGTAAGCAGCGTCAACACTACTTAGTTTAGAGAAATGTGTATTTGTGGTGTTGTATAGGCTGACAGCAGATGGAATGAAGGACCTGTGGTCATGTTCCTTCTTGCAGCGTGGATGCAGCGGTCTGTTGCTGAAGAAGCTCCTTAAAGCCCCCACAGTGTCATACAGAGGATGAAAGGGATAGTTCATGATAGATGAGTTTGGCTAACATCATTCTCTCACCTACCACCTCAATGGAGTCCAGAGGACAGTCCAGGACCAAGCCAGTACATTTGACCACAGCTTCCACAGCCCCAGAAGACCACTGCACAGAGCAGTGCAGACCACAGGCCCCTACATTCTGATAAATGTCCTTCTCGGGGGTTATGTAAGCATTGGTGGTTCAGTGGTAGAATTCTCGCCTGCCACGCGGGAGGCCTGTGTTCGATTCCCGGCCAATGCAACAGTCATTTTAGGGGGTGGCGGAGCGCAGGAGTTAGCGCAATCATCCTTCGGACCGAACTTTCCCGGTTCGATTCTCTGCTCCTCCTTGTGTGTTGAAGTGTTGTTGAGCAATATACTGAACCCCTAACTGCTCATGGTCGTCCATGATGGGTTAAATGCAGAGAACGAAGTTCCCCACGAGGGATTAATAAAGTATACATTATTCTTATTAAATGTTTCCTGCACACACCAAACGATCTCCATCTCATCGGGAGGTGGAGACAAGTTTGGCCCTTTTTATACAAGACATCTGTATTGTTGGACCAGTCTAGTTTGTTATAGAAGTGGACACCGAGGTATCGGTTGTCATCCATGATTTCGATGTCCAGACCCTGGACTTTCACCAGTGCAACTTGGGGTGCTCTCGAACTGGTAGTCAATCACCTTCTCCTTTGTCTTACTGGCGTTGAGCTGCAGGTCGTTCAGGTCACACCAGGTGACAAGTCAACTCCTGCTCCTCCAAGCTTCCCCCCCGAGTAGGGATGGCTGGATTATAGGGGTATGCATCTTCACTGTCTTCAGGGTTTGACTACGATTCAGTTGGATTAGATTATACGATGCATCTCAATCCAGGGTCTTAACCAGCAGGCAAAACCTGGCGTTTTTTAAAATGCGACAAGGCCTTAAGTACTTCACCATGAAAGCTCCTATACACTGAGTTATCCTCTGGGCTCTCTGACTTTGATGGCAACTTTCTCACAGACTCGTCAATGTTTGGTTGGGCTGGGTCACTAGTTTTCCATCGAACCTGTTGAAAAACAGGTTTAGTTTGTTTGCCCATTCCCGCTCCAGATTCTGCCCCCCTCCCGCTGCCTTTGCTGTGACTGGAGATCATCTTCAGGCCTTTCCAGACCTCTCCGGCATTGTTCCCCCGCAGGCGCTCCTCCAGTTTCCTCCTATAGCAGTCCTTGGCGCTCCTTCCTTTTCAGCTCCCTCTGAATGCTCCTCAGCTCCTCTTTATCCCCAGATTTAAAAACCCTCTTCTTCCTTTTGAGCAGGGATTTTAGATCTGGGGGTCACCCATGGTTTGTTCTGGAATCACAATACCTTCTTGGTAGGAACAGTGTTGTCCACACAGAAATTAATGTAATCTGTGTTGCATGTTGTCAGACTTTCAATATCCACTTGGAGGGGCATATACTCATGTCTTTGGTAAAGCGCTTCCCTTTCACCCTGATGATTTAAAGTTCTTCCTTTTGAATTTCTCGATGCTACTTTTTAAAAGTACATTATGTTTATTTTGACTCTATCTTTTGAGCCCCAGTTATCACACCATATTCCTTTTTCAGTATTTTGAGTTTCTCTTTAATTTCTTTGTTGCCTCAGGTTATATAGCATATTTTATAATTAACATTGGTGATTCTCCAGACTTAGAAAAAGACTTAAGCTACTGAATTAATACCTTTAAAAAGTATTTTGCTTAATTTAGTCAAAAGAGAACATCATGTTCAATAATAGTGTTGTTACTCCATTTGAAAGGTAAATACTGATATAAAAGCCAATGGTTTTGTATCTTATTCTTGCTCAGTCATGCAAAAAATGAAGTGACCTGATTTAAAGATGGATGAGCTCTACGAACTGTAGGGGTCCATTCCTGTATAATGTATCAAATCAAATCAAGGGCTGTTTCAGAGTTACCGTGGATACTTAGATCTAATATGCATCCTCCAATCATGAAGGTCTTGGTAGTAATTATAGTAAAACCATAAAATGAGTCCCCTTTTCAGACAGGGTTGACATATCAATCAAGTTCTATACAAATATTTGAGTCAAACATACTGGCAAAAGCCGACCCCCTTTGGTTCTAGCAGTTTAAATTCAGAATGACACATTAAGAAGCTTTTCATAAACATACAAAGCAGGGACAGTATCAGCGATCTGACCTCTACATGTAAGATAAGATACTTTATTGATCTCCATAGGGGAAATTCGTTTGTTGCAGCAGCGCAAGAATAACAATATCAAAAAGGCAACATTTCAATAAGCTCAACACAGTTAGAAAAGAAAGAATATATTCATACACAAACACATATATATCACCATACATGTATCATTTGAACAGTTATTAATATACTTTCCATCTTCCATCAACTTTTCCATCCAACTTTGCATCTCGTTAAGATATTTGGATCAAATTCATTATTTTGAATTGTCGAGACGGAATCCCCCTGCAAAACGCAGCAGGGGTTGCCAGGTCATTGATGTCAAACTGTAAGTTATCTTCTTACACTTTCTTATACTTTTCTTCTTACACCTACTTCTTCTGGGCTGTATTTTATCACTCATTAATTTGCAGAAATCACATTTGCAAATCTATTTCTTTAAAGAAGCCCTGCTGGTCGAATCTTTTGGGGAGGGAAAAAAAATTCCGTCAAAATGCAACCATACTATGGTTGAAAAAAGTTTTCCAGGTATTTTCGCTTTATTGAAATAATTTGTTTGGGAGAAAAACATTTAAAAGCGAGGGAGGAGTCAGACACCTGGCAACCCCGGGCGCCGCTTTGTTGAAGCTTCACTGAACCAAGATGGCAGAAATAGAGGAGCTCAGCGACGACGACAAGGTATGTGCGTTTAAATTTAATTCCAAATAACCAGTTTTGTTTATTTTTCCTCAGCGCTCGTTGCATCACGGCCATAATTCTGCAAATCCTTGGTATTCGGCTTGTTTTATTTTTTACTTTTTTTAAATTAGTATTTTGAGCGACTCTTGTTGGGTGTCCGCCTTTGGGAGCTAGCTTAACCCGGGCAGTGATGCGTTTGACAGCTCGGTAGTTGTTCCGTACATGCCGGTTTTCCGCGCTTCCCTTCCCCGTGAAAATAAGTCCGCAGAACTCGTGTCAAAAACACGGTAAGTATTTCAACGTGCGAGGACAACCGCGGGTTTGCTTTGCTGCGGTTGCGAAGTGTTGAGCAAATGCTAAATTAGAGGAAGCCTGCGCTACTTCCTGCATTTACTGTGTAATGACAGCGCATCGGCAGCCCCCACCCCCTCACGCCCATTTTTAATCTATATATTTTTTTAATGTAGCTATTTCACCCGCCTGGTTCGGTCTAGACAGCGCTGGGAGATTTTTAGCATTGCGTCTTATTGAAAGTCTACTTTATTTCGTGTTTTAGCTGCGCTCAGACTCTTCAGGGCAGGGTCGCGCGGTTCAGCGCTGCTCCCCTTCGTGCCACAACATGTTGTCAAATAACGCTTTGCATTCCGAAAAGCCGATTGTGCAGCCAGCATTTCATCCCCCCTCTCCTCGCACGTCCACATGGCAGAAAGAAGCCCCTAGTCAGCATCAGGCAAGGTAGAGATGATCCTTTTTTTTTTTTTTTTTTGTTTCCCCTTTCTTTCTCTGGGTTACACATTGTAAAGTCCCTGTGCACTTTCAGCTGGGCATCCCATTTGTAGGTCACTGCTGCAGGCCCTGAGGGCACAATATCACTGTCTGTATTCACGACTCTACGCACCGGCACAGACACACTGTGATGTGGAAGGAGGTTGGAGCACTTGTGGAAAATTGTCCAGCTCATTAAATTCATGTCAATCTTAAAAAGCAATAAATCAGATGGAGTAACTTTGCGTACATGTGTAACTCACTGGCACGCCTCGGCCTCAAACCAAGTGTTGGCTTATGGCTCTCGACCTCAGCAGCTCTTTCACCCCGGAGGGATTGACACCACATGCTTACACATGCATATTAGATACTAAGAAAAGCCATAGGTGACGCTCACTGACTGCCATGTAAGGAGCTTCCGAATTAGGACTAACAAACCTGCAGGCTAAGAAAGTTAGTAGTTTGCTCTCTGGCTCTCTCTAGTGGCAGATTGCAGTCTCCACACACCATCCTCACTGCCTGACGTGTGTTAGATCACTCCTTCAGAGGGTATCCTCTGAAATAAAACCTTCACGCCTTATTATTTTTTTTTTGCCATATTGGCTGTATCGGGGCGGCTTCTGGTGTAGTCGGTGTCCCTCCAGACGAAAAGGTGACAGTTTGATGCCAGGCTCCTCCTGTCTGCACACACTGCCCGGGCAAGACATCGCGTGTGAATGGGGGAATAAGATAATACTTTATTGAGCCAGTGTAAAGCGGTTCGAAACCTCATTCCATAGGTGGAGAGCATTTCCTGTTGCTTTTGTAGTCCATGTTTTAAATTTTTAAAATTATTTTTAATTTAAATGACTTCTTTTTTTTTTGCAAAAACAAAAAGGGCATTCTGCTCGTTTACGTTCCCATTTTACCCAAGTGAAAATGCTGAGTAGTTACCCATAGTTGCACATTGTTGCACAGTTGATTAAAAGAATCAGAAGCATCTTTATGTTTTTAGGCTTTACATCTTTTTCTTTAATTTCAAGATCTCTATTGCTGCAAATTTCGTGATCCACGCCCCGCCAGGAGAGTTCAATGAGGTCTTCAATGGTGAGCCATTTCTCCTAACAATGGTTATGTGACAGATGATTTTACAAACACTGAATACTTTTTATCTGATGATTGATGTTTTTTGAATGGAGCGCTGTTTATTCGACATGTTTGTTTTGTCTTTGCCAGACGCAAACATTTCTTGGTTCAGAACTCAGGCACTAGATCTTGATCTCAATCTGATAGCCTAATTAAGTTAAGGAATTTTTGTTTATTTAAGTATTTACGTCACCATATTTTTTGCCCTTTTTTTCAGATGTGCGAATACTGCTCAACAATGATAGCCTTCTCAGAGAGAGGGCATCACAGTGAGTTTCAACTTCTTTTACATTTCTTAACACCTATCATTGATGCTTTAGATGTGCAATCAGTCTATATCCTCCCTGTTTTGACACAGTGCCTTCGCCCAGTACAATATGGATCAATTCACCCTCGCCAGAATTGACGGATATGACGACCAGGCAAGCCTCTCCTAACAAACTATCTCCGTAGACACACGTACTTGACAAATATGTTACTGCAGTGGAGAGTCTCTCGAACAGAAGTACTTTAAGTCCTCTATATATCCATCTTTTCATGGGCCCTAAAATTTTCCTCTCAAGTCAATGAAGAAGGTTATTGGAACTTTCTGGGGGGGTTGGGGGGGGATTGTTCTTATCTGAAACTTTACTTTTTTTTCCAAGTAGTTTCTTGCAAATTGTTGAATCTCCTTATTTAAATCTCAAATTTTGGAGATACATTTTAGCAGACTCTTAGTTCTTCTAAGGGTAAATTAGGGTAAATGATTTTCTATCAACTCATGGCATTTTGTTATAAATATTAAATTAACCAAATTTAGCTACGGTGGGGGAAAAAAAACAACCCAGATGATGGAAAATTTGTGATAATAAAAATTACATAATAAGATTTAAAGAAAAAAAAATTAAATACACCTTGTCTGACTACTTACTCCGTCCACTTACTTTGCATCCCCTGCCTCTAAACTTTTAATTTGAGGTTTGTTTGTTTTTTTAACTTAATGACATTTTTATTATTATTCTTTTTTTGTCCGCTAGGCACCACTGAACCACAGCAAATCTCTTGTATGTGAAAACTGCTTGGCGAATAAAGAATTTTTTTAATTCTGATTGTTTGAAGGAATCCACTGAATATTATCTAGAAATCTGCATTTTTAATATTTACCCATTAACTCACTCTCACTTCATTTTTTTTTCTTTGCAGGTTTTAATAACAGAGCATGGGAACCTTGGTAGCGGACGCTTTTTCGATCCAAACAACAAGATCTCTTTTAAGTTTGACCACCTGAGGAAAGAAGCCAGCGACCCTCAGCCCCACCAGGGCGAGGCAAGCCTTGAGTCATGGAGGGAGGCCTGTAATTCTGCAGTCGGGGCTTACGTCAAGGAGCACTACCCTAATGGAGTCTGCACAGTAAGACCACACCACAGTCTGCAACGCTGCTTCCACGTTCAGAATGACCGTTAAGACATCACCTGAACCTCCTGCTATGTTTCCCCAGGTTTACGGCAAAACAATCGAGGGCCAGCAGACCATTATCGCTTGCATCGAGAGTCATCAGTTCGAGCCTAAGAACTTCTGGTAAGTTAAATAAAGAGAATCCGATTTTAACTAAATTAGCTTAGCTTGTCTGGGTGTGGTTTTCAAATGGTCTCTTACAATATCTGTTGCCAGGAACGGCCGCTACCGGTCTGAGTGGAAGTTTAGCATTTCAAAGTCTACAGCGCAGTTGGTGGGAGTCTTGAAAATACAGGTACATAGAAATTTAATGGGGCTGTATAGGCTTTGCCAAGATGTTAGTTTTGTATCACCTTAATGGCCAGACTTTGTGCCCCCTGTCTGTTGCAGGTACATTATTATGAGGACGGAAATGTGCAGTTGGTCAGCCATAAGAATGTACAGGAAGATCTGACTGTGACTGTAAGTATTTTGTTGGGGTGAAAATGTCAGCAAAAAATTATTTTTCATCAAACTGCATTAACTGAGGTGATATTTGTTCATTATCAATAGGCCTTTACTCACCTGCAGATGAATTATCCATTTTTTTCCCACAGAACGAGAGCCAGACTGCAAAGGAACTCGTGAAAATTATTAGAGATTCAGAGAATAATTATCAGGTAGGTTCCAGTTACAAAGCAAAAGCTTTGTTTCCTTGCAGAGGCAGCTTGCACATTAGATCCGGAGCCATTTTTGCAATATTTAAGTGAAACTTGTGGCTGTCAATTCCCTAATATTCTTCCTTTTCAAAGCTGTTTTTGCAAGACATATTGAAGTATTATATGAAAATTGCTGGTATTTTTTTCCTCTCTCTAGGTACATTAATCTTGTTATGGTTCCTCCGCTCTTTTTTGATGTACTTTGTTGGCACTGGTAAGACGAAGTTGGCTTGATGGTGATAGGTTATCCACAGTTTGTAAGATTGCCCTGCCTAACCCTGAGGGCCGCCACGAGAACAACCCATGAGACACATGTTTAGGCTGTGTTCCTCTTGATAACTTGGACAAACTCCACATATGGTAGCTTTCCGATCAGAGTTCAGGCATATCCACGTGGATTTGTGGGTCCAGCGCCCAGTTCGATCGACCAGACCGTAGACCTTCAGTTGCAGCAGGGGAACCAGTAATTTCTGCTAGCTTCTAACGTGCTCAGAGCGAGAGGTCCAGTCTGTGCAAGAAGTTATTTATTGACTTTACTTTCACATTGGATCACATTCAAACACGGTGCAAAATCAGAGGTGACACATCAACTTAAAAACACTGAAATTCAGCACAAGAAAAGGACAAGGTACTCGTAATGCAAAATTACCAAGTTAGGGTTGTATTGATCACAGATGTTTCTGAAATCATTGACATTTGCATAACAGCCTGCTGAATCACGCATCAATTTAATGTCATTTAAGTGTTCTTTGAGATGGTGGGAAAAAAAAACACTTATTTTAAGATGTTGAAAATGTCAACTCTAAATGTCAGTTTAAAAAGAGGAGAAAAAAGAAGTCCAGTTTAGTGCCTTCTGGGAGTAGATATTATCATGTTATTTTTTATTTATAGCTGCCAACAAATAAACATACGAGGCTGGTATGTCTGAGAAAGGCCCTATCTAGATGATTAAATCACCTGACAGATTATATGTAATATGCATTTATCTCCCCCTCCAGGTGGCCATCAGCGAGAACTATCAGACCATGTCGGACACCACATTCAAAGCCTTACGGAGACAACTCCCAGTCACCCGTACCAAGATCGACTGGAACAAAATTCTCACCTACAAGCTTGGCAAGGAGATGCAAAACGCTTAGCGGGCAGCTTCTACCATGGTTACGGCAAACAGGTGCCCCTCTGGTGAATGCTGACGCTTGCGCAAAGATGAGTGATGCAGCATAATGTACTGTATGTCCTACTAAAGACAATTGTCATTTTTACTGAATGATGGCTGCCGTCGAGCTCTCATGGGGATACTTTCTTTTAAATGTCATTGAGTGGTGTAACTTTTGACTTGTTTCCTTTTGTATCTAACTTACTCTCTGCATAACTGATGCTCCTGTCAGAGCTTCCAATACCTCTATTTTTTTTCTCTTTTTTTTTTTTTTTTTTTTTTTTGCAAATATGCAATTTGATATGTTATCCAACTGGAGAGACTTGACCGCATCAAATGACTTGTTCTATTTTTAGTTGATTATATTTATGCATTCCTCTGGATGCAATGTTGCAGCCAGCAGGTATGCCAAAGCAGAAAAATCTTTTGCTTTCTCACACACTGACCACATCCTGCCTTTCCCTGTTTTACCGATAATTCTTTCGAGTTCTCCGATTTCTCTCTGAGGAAACTGTATCCCATTGCCCTTAAAAAAATATAGAGGAAAAAATGTGCCCCTCCTGCCAGTTGTTTGCCTTCAGCTTTTGCTATATTTTTATACAAACTGTTAGTACATTTAATAATCATGGAATAAAACTGTTGCACCCAAATCAAGTTTTGTGTTATAGTCTTTGAATTGAGTTTCAGAAGAGACTGGGTCCCAGATGTGATATCTCAAGTTGTGTACAAAATTAAAAAGGCAACCATAAAACACTTGAATTTATTCTGAATCTGTTCAAAAAGTGATTCTGTGCAGAACCAAAGCAAGTGAAAAGGTGTTTGGCGGGTTGTTTCTAAATTCGTGTGTTGAGTGAGCATAGTCAGACCGTGTTCAACTGCCATATGGCAAAGATTTGCTGAATATGTTTCAAAAGTTGGCCTTGACAGTTAGTTCACAAATTTAAAAGGTTTAATTTATTGAGGCCTTCTTTGCTTGGAGAATCAATATCCCTCAATACCCAGATATCCAGAGACCGTTTACATAAAGCCCTGTAACTCTGAGAGAAACCGGTCGGGGAGAGACATTGACATTGGCCAAATGCTCTCTAGGCAGACTTTTTATATAATCAAGATGGTGTCAGTTGACTTTTATTGGTAACTGACTAGAAATATCGGCATCCCAGATGAGATCAGCTGTGGCCTCCTGCGACTGCCAAAAGTTTCATCGCGCATGCTCCCGGACAACATCGACGTCAGGTGAGCATTTCTCAAATCAGTCACTGGTTCAGATGGAGGCCTGTGTGTGTGTGTGTGTGTGTGTGTGTGTGTGTGGGGGGGGGGGGGGGGGGGGTGGGTGGGGGGTGGGGAAAGAAAAAAAATTGGGGGGTTGGGTGTTGTTATGGGGGGGGGTTTGGTGAAGGGGTTCGTT
>CAAKHD010010829.1:73576-86199 GCA_901007705.1 Fistularia tabacaria | reverse complement strand
CATATAACGTTACCCCCCCCCCCCATCTGTCACACAGAGGAGGAACCAAAGACCCCTGCTTCTCTAATGTTATTTATGCACTACTTAAATTCAACAAAGCTCACATAAGACGGGGGCAAATCTACTTAAAGGGCAAACCACAGGTAAGGCACGTCCATTATTTTATATCCAGCTCTATTTTGAGGAAAAAAAACATGTTTTGATGATCCATAGTAACCACAGTTGTATGTATCATTATTAATGTGACATCAAAATGCATGAAATGAGACAGATGGATCTTGTCTGTGGGGTTTGCCGCAGCCACCAACTTTTCATATTTTTTCTTATTCTTAAGTAACATCTGCAGCTGCACTTGCTGAATTGTCATGCTTGCACGCAGCTTAATAATCAGCCACATTTTTTTCATCTGGAGTTTGCGCCGTTTTGCGCAAGGGCACATTGGCGTGCCAATGGAGGACGCAACAGAATCCAAAGCTCAAACTTTTGTGCAAGGGCACATTGGCGTGCCAATGGAGGACGCAACAGAATCCAAAGCTCAGAGCCCCCGCCAGCTGCTCCCCATGGTCTGGTCAGGACCCCGCATGGTGCCACTGTCAGTGCATGGAAATGTAAAGTACTTGGAAGTGATGGAAGGGTCATATAAGCGGAGACCGTTACTGGTTTTGTGTCCTCCCTCACTCCACACGTCTATCTGTTCCTTCCCTGCACTCACCTGAGGCCAATCACCAGCATAAAGACCCATCCGGTTGCCAGATCGTCTCAGTGCTGTGTATCAGCTTTTCATTACTTTTCCCCACATGTGTTTTTCTTATTTCTGGACTCTGACCTCTGCTTGTTATTTTGATACTTCTGCCGGTCCAGGGATTATTCACTTCCTCTTTCTTGTTTCTTCTTCTTTCAAGTCACGCCACATTACATTTATAGCCCCTGATGGATCTTCTCCTTATGAAGTTTTCACAGGATTGAGAGTCCACAGAGTTGGATAACTGCCTCCCTGGAGAGACGTTTTTCGTTGTCGAACTTGTCTGTCAAGTCCCTGTCTTCGTCCTTCTGTCAGTGTCCTCTTTAATCTGTGTTCCCCTATCGCCATTAAGTCAAATCTTGGCTGAAAAAGTCAACACGCTTTCCATCCTGTGTGTGCTGTCTTCATGCAAATGACTGGTGCAGCGGTCTTCTGCACACTGCACTGTGTGGTTTTGGTGCACTTTGCATTGTCATGACAGGGTGGGGGGGCTGTGGTCCAACAAGGAGGCTCTAATGTTTTAACAGGGGAAGCAGGGTTGAGTTGTGATGTCACAAAAGGATAGGCCTTTGCTGCATCCGGTGTGGGGGGTGGGGGGGTGGTGGATTGTTGTGGACTTTCAGAGCGTCGGGGAGTTTGTAAGAGGGAGCAGATCTTGAAGGGGGGGTGATATCTTTATCGGATGCCAACAGCTGCAAAGCATCGTCGAAATAGAAAAAAAAGAGTAAGTCAGTCGTTGAGTAACTAATTGCACGCGTGCCTGGGTGTGTCAGAAATGCCATTTTGGTTTCGGTTTTGGTTTTCATGTTGCAGCCAATATAAATAAACACCTGCCAATCTTAGGTAATGATTTCAAAGATCAGCTGTACCTCCACCTGTTTGTTATCCAAAAACTACATTATTTTAGTTTGGCTTTTCCCTTTCGGGGGCCCTAACCCTATTTTCTGTATCCTTTTCTCTCACACCAACTAACTTCATTTCCTCTCTCACTGCGTCCATGAATCTTCTTTTTGGTCTACCTCTGGCAGCTCCTGCCTGGCAGCTATCATTCCAGCATCCGTCCACCAATATATTCACGGTCCCTCCTCTGTACATGACCCAACCATCTCAGTCTGACTTCTTTGACCATTTCTCCAAAACATCTAAAAGGTGCTGTTTCTTTGATGGACTCATTCCTGATCCTATCCATTCCCGTCACTCCCAAAGAGAACCTCAACATCTTCATCTCTCCGGCCTCCACCTCTGCCTCCTGTCTTTTTCGTCATTGTCACTGTTTGGAGACCATACAGGATCCCTGGTCTCACCACTGTTTTGTACAGCTTTCTATTTATTCTGGCTCATAGTCTTCTATCTTCCTCTAGGCTTCCTGCCTTACAGTTCCAACCTCACTATTTTTCTACTCATATTCACTGTCCCTCTGCATGTTCAAACCATCTCAGTCTGACTTTATCCCCAAAACATCCAACTTGCGCCGTCCCTTCATGGGACTCATTCCTGATCCTATCCATCCCCGTCACTTCCAAAGAGAACCTCGACATCTCCGTCTCTGCTGTCTCCAGCTCTGCTTCCTGTCTTCCTCAACGCCGCTGTCTCTAAACCAGACAGCATCACTGGTCTCACCAAACATCGGTGACGCTGAGCTACAACATTTCTTTCCCAAACTTTTGACATCTGCAGGAACTGTTACTTTTTCAACTTCTATGTGTTTTTTTTTGACACCTCTGCAAGAAAACTCAATTCTTGTCCTGCCCACAGTTTCGGGTGTACTGTGACCAATGGCGGAGGTCCCGGGCGCCTCAGTCGCAGAGCCCCACAGGCCCGGGGACGCTGGACCCTCAGCCCTCCCCCGTCACCTCCCCGCCTGCAATGACTTCAAGGAAAGGGCTGGCCGCACAAGTCCTGAACAAGTTAAGGGTGAACAAGTATGTCCCAAGTTTTATTTTTCTCACATTTTGATCAAATGTCTGGCGCAGTAGAACCTGACCCCTGTCCCCCACGCAGGAAAGAGTTGACTGCCGACAAGGGTGGCATAGTGATCACCTCCGACCCGGAGGCAAGCAAAGGCAGAGTGCAATTGATCGCGGAGCAACTGAAGGAGAGTTTCATCGTCACATTTCACATCGCAAACCAGGGCACCAACTGCATCCACTTCACCCACTATACTGCCTTGCACAAGTTACGCTGCTTCACCCTGGAGGATGAACGGAGACTGACCAGAGCCTGTCCTCTGTTCCTCTGCCCCGGTGAGGATGTCTCAGGGCCTCCGATCTAAAAGGCTGCTGATGGCAACTGAAGCGTCCTCTCAAGCTTTGCCCTTTTTTTCCCTCTCCCCAGGTGAGAGTTACCAGGTGGTGGTCCGATTTAAGCCGAAGCACTACGGCTACTTCCCCGCCACGCTTTACTTCGAGTTCTGCCTGGACCTGCCGGGATCTGTGCCTTTCAGCATTGTGAGGGAAATAAAAGCCATCGCCAGGACCCAGTTGGCTGTGGAGCTGGGGCCCGTGGCTCCCTACAAACCATATCAGTCGGTCACATACAAACCCGTGGACACTGTGGTGGTTGATGGAGTGCCCCCTGACTAGTAAGCAGTCTGGATTGTCATATCCTAGTTTAAGAAAACAGATTTGTGCCCCAAATAAGGTGGTACTTTTTGTCTTCATGTCAGTTTGCTGAATATACCCTTGTTTACGCCGACTTGGAATTGTCGAGCAGTTTGTCTATGGAGGTTCTCAGTCATTCACTTCGTGGTTAACCTGTGTCAAAGTCTTTCCGTGGCAACTGGACTTGAATTTCTCTGTCAAATTCTCATCTGAGGCTTCTTCAGCTCTTATGGACCGGGGAGTTTTTGCCTAATTTGCGGTTGGAGGTTGGTCTAAGTTGCAGTGGCTTGGGTTCAACTACGTTGAATGGGGTTGTTGTGTTAAATTGTTGTCCTTCGGGGAAAAAATACATAACTTCAGGAGACTTACATTAGTTGAAATTTGAGTAGGTACAGCTAATGTTTCGGATCTTGTGAAACAGGAAAGAAACCCTGTTAGATCACTGGAATCCGCGGCTCAGGCGGTAGTCACTGGAGTTTGGGTGGTGGCTCATAGCATGTAAAATCATTGATTTGGTCTCTCATGTTATACGGGGTTAGGTGGGGGTCGGCAGTCTTGTCAGCGTCTGAGGGCTGCGTCCTGAAAATATGGGCCCACCCCGTTGGAACATAGCTTTGCGATCTTTCTGTCTCCAAAAAGCTTGACTACATCTCAACCTATGACCCCGGTCCCATTTGCTCCTGTCTTCCTCCCTAATTTACGGCCTCAGTCCTATCACTTCCTGGACCTGCACCCCTTGACATCTTGATCTCTACTAGGCTGACGCAAATTGCTCCCTTGTTCCTCTGCTAATTTCGCTCATCGCCAAATTGTTCATTCCTTTGCAAAACCGCTGTCACACTTTTAACAGTTCCCATATCCCCCTCCTCCCACTAAAGCGTCCTACTCAATGAGACAAAACCACATCTTAGCAGTTACGACTAATGTGACTACAGATTCGATTTTCAGGAAGGACACACAAGTGTCACCTGGAGATATCGAAACTCAAGTCTCTCCAGAAAAGCCAGTTTCTCAAGGTGCCTATTTTGAAACACTGGGGATGTTCGTATTAAAGCTGTGTGGTTTTACAGGACTAATATATGTGCCAAATAATCATTTGTGTTATAACAGGGAGAACATGCTTGGTTAAGAGACGCCTTGGAACAGAAATTTCTGTTTGGAGGCCCCACGCAGATGAATGAGGAAGAAAGCTCTCTCCAACTTGCATCATAAAACTTATTTAAAATTATTATTTTTGAATATTTCCTGGGCATATTATATATTTTTTAACTTATTCAAATGACCTCAGGGTGCCATTATCATTTGACATTTTTTTTTTAATTTTCCTTGAGATATAAACACATTCCTATGGCCAATTGAGCTGGTTTTAATGGAACTGCAATAACCGTTGCTTGAAGTTTCCCCGTGAATGATTTGTATATTTTCAATCAGATGGCTTTCCGGCACAGGCGTCTTAGCTGTTCACATGGTGAAATGCCTCTGCTAGTTCCTCCATAGTCAGATTTCTAATCAATACCTGTTTTGATTTTCTTCCGTTAATGTCGAGAATTGGAGCTGATCCAAAAAGCACTTTTGTTTTTTTCTGTATTTGACTATTATTTATTTAAATCTTCACTCTTCATGATCTGAAATCATGTTTTTCACATTTCTTTAAATACCCCATCACTGATCAACTGTTTGTTGTGTTTAGTTTGATGTTGGAACATGCATTTAAGTGCATTTAAGTCACTTTTATGAAGGAGTCGGTCTGTGCTCCACTATTGCCTTTTGTGGCAACAAAAATCAATCGGTTGCCACGTAAGCGGTGACCTTTCCTAAAATTGATCAAAAAACAATAATCCTATAATCGTCCTTCCTCAATCAATCACTCATTGATTCTGACCTTTTATACAGTAGATGAACACTGAACTCCGGGAAATAGACTGTTTCCAATCTCAGTTTCAATTTCTGAAGCTCGTTCTCATCTTCTATCGCTGACATTTGCCTGGGTGCACCCTGGGGATGGGCGAGTAAACACTAACAACGTTTTTCTCTTCTTCCCCCGGAGTTCTGTTTTGCCAAGTCAAAAACAAACCACCAAATTAGGAGACTACAGGTACCCTACTTACCTGAAGGAGCTTGCCAAGCATCAGATGGAAGACTCAGAGTACCTGTCGCCACCTGCCAGAAAGAGCCTCAAATCTGTCAAGTGAGTCAAGGCAAAGAAAGAACTACTCGATCACGCTCTCGTTTTTTTTTTTTTTTATTCCACTTAGGAACTATTTAATTAGAGAAAAAAAAGAAAAACGGTCTTGGAACAGAACGCTTATGTCTGCACTGTGTCCAGGGGTCTCATCTGCCAGCCGTCTCCTCAGACCCTAAAGATGAAGAACTTCGCCAGTCGATTTCACCTCCTGCTCCACCTGGAGGAGATACAGATGGAGGTGGACATCAGGAAGTACGACCTCCGTAATCAAAGCATGACTCAAGAGCAGAGCGACAGGAAGCTGCTAACACTCAAGGTGAGAACATGCATGGGGGTTCATATTCCCACCAGCAGCACTGAAACGGGGGTTGCTCATGTGACGCGAAAAACACGATCTCTCCATCAGGTTCCCGGCGTTGCTGAGAATCGTCCCTCCGTGCTACGGGGTGATTGCCTGAGGGTGTCGAAATCTGGAGAAACCGTCCAGCCCATCACCGTCTACAAGGGATACGTTCACCGGGTCGAGCTTGATAGGGTGAAGCTTGGCTTCTCAAAGAGGTGAGGGCGAAATGCCGAACACTCACTTGGGAAGAAAAATTGCCTAATTTTTCATTCATGTCAAGAAATAAAGAAAGGTAGGACATTATAGAAAATCCTGTTGTCATTAGTTTTAGATTCACAAGTAACTATCTCAGAATAGCAGAATTTGCTCAGGAAAAGTAAAATTAAATTTGTTTTTGATTTCAAGATTGAAGCAAACAAAATGTAAATAGCTGGCAATCCCCCCCAAAATAAAAATAAATGTCCTTAAAAGTAATAAAAAATTACAAAATGCCAGAAAAGTAAAATTCATGAAAATGTGTTTTTGGTTCCATAAATAAGAAAAAATAATTAAATCGCAAAACCCTCCAAATTAGAAACAAATTCCTTGAAACTGAAAAAAAGTAAAATATCAATATTTATGTTTTAAATTAACAAGTAACTATGTCCACATGAACTGCTTCAAAAGCAGAATTTGCCTGCGAAAAGAAGTAAAATGCATGAAAATTTGAAAATTAGTTTATGATTTCCAGAACAAGGGGAAAAAAATTAAATAGCAAGAAATTCCCCCAAAATGAGCAATTAATGTCCTCGAAACTATTAAAAAATATTTTTTTCAAATAAGTTTTTGTTTGAAAATGATTTTTTTCTCGTCCTGCAAAAAATGATTTGAGGAAGAAAAACTTTAACATTAGTAAAAAGGAACTTAATCAGGACCTTCTTTACCCCTCCCCTATTTTCTAAACCTAAAATTGTCCTCCAATTCCTTTTAAGTTCCTTTTTACTGATTTTAAAAAGGATTTTAGAAATAGGGGAGGGGTAAAGAAGGTCCTGATTAAGTCCTGGAAAAAAAACCCAAAATACCCTGGTAACCCTGACTCATGACTTGATGAATCACACTGACATTTCTTTATGTTAGACTCCTGCAAGATTTTATCAACAACATGAAGTTTGACGTGGAGTTCACCATCAACCGCTTCCCCCTGAAGCTGCAGCACCGCGCCGTTGAGCTGGCGGCCAAACACCAGCTCGGGAGCGTACTCTTCCCATCTGGTGCAGCGGCAGAGGATGACGCTCCTGTGGAGAAACTCAGGTATACTGCTTGGGATTCACACACACACACTGCACAGAGGGTGCAGTGAGTGTGTTTCCTTGAAATGCATTAAGCTGCGAGGACGAGCTAACATGCATTTGCCTCGCGGTCTTTTGGTGGTGAAAGCGCTGCATCTGGTATATTTACTGTTTTTCTGTTTACGTGCTTTCATCTGTGCATGGAAAGTCCCTGAACACATATGGCGAACTTCCCGAAGTCTGCAAAGACCCTGTTTAAACAGCGATCCCTCGCTATCTGCTTTCGAAACCGTGCTGTGAAACACACACCTGGGCCGACGGCTCGTCCCTCTCAGCGACACCGAGTGACGCGTTTTCCGCCTATAAATCTTTTGATAGCACGTCAAGATATCGATCGGAACTCGGCTGTCGCCTCTGCACTCAGGGTTCAAGGGACTTTTATTGTCATAGTAGTATAATTAATATTCAATATTCAAAATTCAATAATAATATATGAAAATATAAACACTGTATTGTATTTATCAATAATATTAATATAATCAATAATATAATAACACATAAAATAATGCAGTATATATAATGTGAGAATATGAGCATTGATGAACAAGCTTTTTGAGTCATGGAATGTTCTAGTTTTTTGAATGAAATCGTGTGCTATCGCTCGTTGAAATAGCTAGTTAATAGCTAGCTAAAAAATTCAGAGTACTTGGATTAATATTGGTAAATATTATACATTACTGTATTATATGTATGTATTATTAAACATTACTAGATTATATTTAGCAATATATGTATTGTATCTAGCAAATATATTTAGCAATAATATGAATACTCAATAATAATATATGAATATATAGATGCTGTATTGTATTTATCAACAATATTAATATAGTCAATAATATAATAACATATAAAATAATGCAGTATATATAATAGGAACATTGATGAACAGAAGCTTTTTTGAGTCAAGGAATGTTCTAGTTTTTTGAATGAAATCGTATGCTATCGCTCTTTGAAATAGATCATTAATAGCTAGCTAAAAAAATCTGAGTAATTGGATTTTTTAGAAATCTGATTACTCAAACAACCAATACAATATTACATATACACACAGTATATATAAATGTATACTTTATGATACTATGTATAATAGAATACAATACTAGAATACAATAATAGACAATGAAAATCTGCAGCACATTTTTAGTTAGGCGTGTCCCTCGTCTCCTCACGCCACACGACTGCATATTTGAAAATTCCCTGGAAGAGTTGAAATGCGTAGGGTGGGTTGGGGATCCCTGGTTATCCCTCATTATTACCTGTATTGTAACTAGTTACAATGCCGTTTTTCTTCCCATTCGCCCCGCAGGATGTTTAATCGTCAGCTGGAGAACAACCCGCAGCAGTCCGCGGCCGTGCAACGCATCATTGCCGGGTCGTCAAAACCCGCCCCTCATCTTGTGTTCGGGCCCCCTGGAACTGGAAAGACTGTGACCATCGTCGAAGCCATGAACCAGGTACGTTGGAAAAGGAGTTTTAGCCATAAATACCGTACAACCATGTATCTAAGGGGCCTGCAGATGTAAATCAGTGTTTAAAATTCTCTAGCTTTCACGGGTGATTCCTGAGAAGGACAGATCTTTTTTTGGCGATCCCTAAATTGAGCGAATGTCCGTCTCCCTGCAGGTCTGCAGGACCCAACCGTCCGCCCGCATCCTGGCCTGCGCGCCTTCGAACAGTGCCTGCGACCTGCTGTGCGACCGACTGATGGTGCACATAGATGCTAGTAAGGTCTACCGCGTGTACGCCAGCAGCCGGGACCCCGGCACCATCCCGCCGAAGCTTCTGGTGAGCGTTGGCTTGTCTTTTCCCTAAAAAAACAAAAAAGAATACCGTGGTTTCAACACTGCAATGGTTTTTAGTGCTGAGGAAAAGTAGATATGTGAGATGTGTTTTATGTGTGTGTGTGTGTGTAACTTTGTAGGCCTCGTAATCTTTGTGAGTATAAAGTGAAAGGAAAGATGATGAGAGTGTCCAGGTTAATTCGCTGACTCATGTTTGAATGATTCTCGACACTTTTGTCTGCTCATCAGGATCTTGTTTTTTTTTTTATTGTCAAAAGGAACCCCACCCGGGAGGACTTAATAGGCAAAAATATACTTTACTGTTTATCTCATAGTAGAGTGTGTTGTTAAAAAAGAACGAAGAATTACTTCTTTAAAAATCTCCATTTATAACACATATTCTAACCCCTGGGCGGTGCCATTGTTTTACTCGCACAATGCATGCTGGGTTGATGACGTACACCGGTTGCTCGTGTTACCTTTGGCCTTCCACTAGTGTTAACTTTCCCTCGGTACGGTAATATATGGTATATGGTTATAATGCCACATTGTGCCGCTTTTAGGTGCAATTTCCAGTCCAAAGAAAACAAAGGGGCTGATGCTTGTCTACACAGCTTTTCAAGGGACAAGAAATGCCTTGTTATTGTCACATTCAGTTATACATACAGCACAACATGAGCGAAATTTGATCATTGCATTTAACCCATCATGGATGCACAATGGGTGAAGGATAGAGAGGGAAATGTATTTACAGAAGCTAGAAGAGTGATGGGAAGATGAAAAGAGTCCTGAGCTGATGAATGAGGAAAATGAAAGAGAGAGAAGGGTAGAAGAGGTGACCATTGTAGACCACAAAGTAGCAGAAAGTAATAGAAGTGAAGTGAGGAAGGCACGGAAGAGGATGAGTGGAAAGGCAGTTGATCCTGATGATATACCTGTGGAGGTATGGAAGTGTCTAGGAGAGGCAGTGGTAGAGTTTCTAGCTAGATTATTCAACAGAATCTTAGAGAGTGAGAAGATGCGCAAGGAATGGAGAAGAGGTGGATGGTGCCCATTTTCAAGAATAAGGGGGATGTGCAGAATTGTGGTAACTATAGAGGGATAAAGTTGATGAGCCAAACAATGGCATTATGGGAAAGAGTAGTGGAAATGGCTTCAGCGGTATGGATTCATGCTTAGAGTACTACTACAGATGCAGTATTTGCTTTGAGAATGCTAATAGAGAAGTACAGAGAAAGTCAGAGGGAGCTGTATTGCGCTTTTGTGGACCCAGAAAAAGCATACGACAGGGTGCCGAGAGGAACTCTGGTTTTGTATGAGGAAGTCTGGAGTGGCAGAGAAGTATGTTAGACTGGTTCAGGACATGTATGCTGGCTGCGAGACAGTGGTGAGGTGTGCTGTAGGTGTAACAGAAGTTCAAGGTAGAGGTGGGACTTCATCAGGGAGTCCCTTCTTGTTTGCAGTGGTGATGGACACTTTGACAGATGAGGTTAGACAGGAATCTCCATGGACCATGATGTCTGCAGATGACATTGCGATCTGTAGTGAGAGCAGGGAACAGGTTGAGGAAAATCTAGAGAGGTGGAGGTTTGCTCTGGAAAGGAGAGGAATGAAGGTTAGTCGCAGCAAGATAGAATATATGTGTGTAAATGAGAGGAACCCGGGTGGAACGGTGAGGCTGCAGGGAGTGGAGATTAAGAAGTTGGAGGATTTCAGGTACTGAGGGTCAACAGTCCAGAGCAACAGAGAGTGTGGAAAAGAGGTAAAGAAATGGGTTCTTGTATGTTGGAATGGGTGAAGAAAAGTGTCAGGGGTTCTTTGTGATAGAAGACTATCAGCCAAAATGAAAGGAAAGGCGTAAAAGACAGTGGTGAGACCAGCAATGCTGTTCGGTTTGGAGACAGTAACAGTGATGAAAAGACAGGAGACAGAGCTAAGAGGTCGCAGAGATATTGGGAAATTGCTTGTGGACGTACACAACTTGTCTGTGTTCTCGCTGCTTCTCTCTTCGTGTCTTTGTTGGTCTTCATTTTGAAGCTCATTTTGACTTCTGTCTTCAGCGTTATCCTCCTCGCTCACGTCTTTCTCGGGTTCAAATGGGAAGGGTTGCACAGACGAAATGTTTGCTCCTGACGGTAAATTGGACAGGACCAAGCTCAGGGCCAACCTTGTGACGTCACTACCGAGACAGCGTTGTGATGTAAACAACAATGGCGGCGTACGAGTGAAAAGGTTATTTTGACAGTTTTATACAGACTGAGATGTAATGAAAGCTTTTATTATCTTTTTTATGTAGCTGGTACAAATATTGATCATATAGGACAATAATGTCTTGGTCGCCGGGGATCCCTTTAAAACAACATATACATAATAGAAAGATAATTATATATACATTTGAAATTTCAGAAATACTGCAATCTGGACCAGAGACAAGAAGGCTTTGTATTCCCAGAGAAGGAAACCGTGGCGCAATACACCGTCATCGTTACCACTATGGTGACGGCCGGCAGGTGACGTCCGCCATCGACCTGCACGACGTTTCAGTGACATTCTCACAGCTCTCCGTCTCTCCGTCCCCCAGACTAGTCTCCGGCGGCATCCCGGAGGGACACTTTACCCACGTGTTCATAGATGAATGCGGCCAGGCGGTGGAGCCAGAGTGCGTCATCGCCATTGCAGGTAAACGCTGGATATCTTGATATACGTGTGTGTATGTATTAATGAGAATCTTTCTGCGCAGGATTGCCTCCCTCACGTTCAGTTCCACGGAGCTCGAAATTCATTTTGCTCTCGTGTTCTGATTCTGGTTAAAAGCATAAAAAACAGCCGAAACCCCTCTTGGCACCTGTCAGTCAAGTTTGCACCACTCATTCCTATTGAATCCATTTGTTCCAACCTACTGATTCTGTTTTCCCTTAGCATGAATTAGCAATTTTGTGCTCTTTCGGGGGGATTTTGGCAACTTTGGGCCAATTCCTGATCGATTTATCCACAGCGTTCTTTTTTTATAATCACATAATCCAGCATGTATCAATCTCATTTTAAGATGGCCGCCAGAATAAAATGTCCCGATCTCAATAAAACACACAAAAAAAAAAAAAAAACAGACTCGAAACCGACCGGGTTGCTCTGGTTTTGTCCGAAACGTGACCCAGATTTTGTCGTGCAAATCCCTGTGAAGGCCGGGAGGAGCGGCGCCTGATTGGCACGGGTCGCTGGAGACAGTGCCCAGTGGCCGGCAGAGGAATGTGAGAAATTTGTGTGAACAGTGGCCCGCTGTGTGCTTAAAACGCCTCACAACCCGGGGCTGAAAGGGCTCCGGAGCGCGGACGGGACGCGTCACACTCCCTATGTACCTCAAATCAGATTTTCCTTTGTTTTTTTATTTTTTATCCGGCAGGTCTGCTCAGTCCCGAGAGCGGTCAGCTGGTGCTGGCCGGAGATCCAAAGCAGCTGGGACCCATCCTCCGGTCACCGTTTGCTCTGCAGCATGGACTTGGTGAGAACAGAGAATCTTATTATCAGGATTCCGGCACGTCCTTAAGAAACCTTGAAAACAACCCCCCCCCCCCCCCCAAAAAGAAGACTTTTTTTGTTGTAAAAAAAACAAAAAAAAAAAAAAAAAACTTTTTTTTTTCTCC